>JALMQS010000089.1:5057094-5166208 GCA_024734495.1 Forficula auricularia
TAATAAATTTTAAATAATATGTAATTTAAGCTTAGGTATAAGTTTAATCTTTTTCTGTACAACAAACATAACAAATTTAAATTTTGTACCATATAGATTTAATTTTAAATGATATTTTTAAATAATACAAAATATAGAAGGAAAAAGTAAATATTTTTTAATAGTCACTGCAAATTTTTTAGATTTGGATTTTTGTTAGCAAACGGTTTGAGCTAGAGTTCTCAAATTTGACAAAGATGTTTAGTCTATTAATATAAACTTATATTTGATAGACACGACTAGACAAATATTTATAAACAAAGTTCGTCAGCACTAATAATTGAGAGCGTATTGATATCAAGCATCAACTTACTTACTGGGACGTGTTTACTTTAATGACTGTAATGAAAATAGTTGATCCTGGCAAGATTTAAAAGACTATTTACTACTTTAGTATTTATCAGCCATATACGATAATCTGAGCCAGACAAATGTCATGGCTTATTACAAAAATGGGATATATAGGGCAGGCGTGGTAAATTCTAGTTCAATAAGACCCAATGTTAAACTTGCAGAAATTTTTTTTGTAATTGTAACTTTTCTTTTCCATAAATTTTATTAAGACCAATTATTTTACATTAATTAATGTATACATTGTAATTCTTTGCTTCGATTTCGGAGATAACTTCTCCACCATCGAGTGTCCTTATTTATCTTTAGTCCTCCTTTTTAATAAGAGCAAAAATCTAGGTTAGATACAAAAACCTCTTTTCCGATAATTATTCCAATACCATATTGCGGAAATTAATCCATCCAATTAATCCTTCCGATGCTAAACTCAATCGGAATTCTCTCCCCTCCTCCTATCAATCGTAATTGTAACTTACAACCTAGATAAAATTTATGGTATTTTTTTTATTAAAATTGTGAGAAATTAAAAAACAATTAATAAAATTACTTCGACTCTTTATTATCATTTTAATCATAACATCGAATTTGTATAACTATTTAACAGTCTAGCCAGAATATTGGTAAAGTAAAGCCGAAACAGCACCAGCAGGCGATACTATAATACAATGTTTATCACGAGGTGCTTTTTTGTAAAACTCGTAGTCTGCAATTTTTGATTTTTAAATCAAAAAATTTTCCCTACCCAGGTGTTCATTAGAAGAATTTGAGAAAAAATGAGTTTCATATTTTTTCTTTTTTACCCCTTGGCCTCGGAACTAGATGCCCATTTAGCAAGTCGTCACAGATTCACAAAGAATAGGTGTATAACCAAATAAAAGAAAATAAAATAATATAAAATAAAACAAAACAAACTGAACAAAATAAAATAGCAAAATAAATAAATAAAATCATTGCATTATAGTTGGAAACCAATGGATGCTATATGTTTTAATAAAGGAGTCTGCAATTGGCCCTCCTTGGTCTAGAGATGCCAACAGGATCTCTGCGCACGTGGGAAAATCATTTTTTCCTTTAATATTCAGAAATAAACGATCAATTTTGTGACCGTGAGTCTCAGAGTATCATATTAGAATAATAAAAAAATTAAGTAAAAATAAGCTGATGTGTTCTGATGTGGCCATCCACTTGAGTTTACCATACAACCTGGCCCCTCACTTATATTTAATATTTAATAAAATTATTTATATTCATATAGGGGGGGGTTAGTTTTTGAATTTTTAGAATCCTGGGGGCCCACTGACTATGTATACAAAATTTGGTTGAGTTTGCTACAAGAGCCTAGATTTTCATTTTTTGACCATACAACCCTCTCCCCATTTTGGGCGGTTATTTCTTACATTTTTAGACTTCTGGGGGGGCCATTGATTATGTATAAAAAATTTGGTTGAGTTTGTTCAAATGGCCTAGATTTTTAATTTTTACCCCCCTCCGCCCCCCTTAATTTTGGGTCGATATGCACCAAAATCTAATCAGCTCTTAATCTCAATGGACCAAAACTATGTGTGAAATTTGGTTTCGATATTAAAACTAGTTTTTGAGCTAGCTCGTCCACAAAAATTTGGTAACGCACAGACTAACGGACACCCAACCAGACTAACAGACATTTTGACAAAACAATTATTATCTCGAAAAATATAATTTTTTCGATGTTCACTTATTAGAGCTTTTTTTGTAGAGAGAAATGGCATGGTTTCCCTCAATTTTTTTAATCAAAATAGTTCCAGCCGTTTTTGAGATATTTCGAAAAAAAGAAGGAAAAAAAACACTTTTTTTCATGCACGATTACATATACCCTGTATGGTAAAGTAAAAAAAATTATACCTATAAATTAAATTACCTACCCTCATCACTACTTTCTCATTCAAGATTTCATACTTATTATCAGAATTGTGGTAAATTAAAAATCTGTAAAAATTTCGAACTTTGCTAGGAAAATAATAATTCCATCTTCATTTCATTGGGTAATAATAATAAAATTCAAAAATGAAAATTTTTCATAAATTTATAGGTATTGATAAATAATTGACTGTGGACTATGCTGCGCGCGCCACTTGGGTCAGGAACCCAGCGAACAAGCTCAGACTAGTTCAAGAGGAAGAGATAAGCGAAGATCTTTGTCTTTTATTATCATAATCATTTTTAGATTTTTAATTGTGGGAAAATACATTTTGACGAAGATTTTTTATTAACCGACTTCAAAAAAGGAGGAAGTTCCCAATTCGACTGATTTTTTTTTGTGTCTATGTTACCTCATATCTCCGCAAACTGTGAACCGATTTTGATGATTTTTTTGCATTGGGTTCTGTCTAGCTTTCGATTGGTTCCATTTTTTTTTTCATTGGTATTGGACCTTTTTTGATATGTTTGTTTAGGTATAACCTCTTTGTTTAATAACCGATTTTAATGATTCCTTTTTTATTCGAAAGAGGGTACTTTAGGGGTGGTACCATATTTATGTGGTCAAGTTCTGAAGATATGATCAATGACGAAATAACGTAAATCTCCAATTCTTATGACCAAATAATCGAAATTATAATAAATAAAATCTTTTATAAAAAATTTTTTTAAAACATTCATTTAAAACCGTTTTGAGAGAATTTCTATATATGAATTGAATTTTATTATTATTTTCTGATTCATTCGCCCGACGCTTTCTCTTACGAGATGCATGCAAGGTATTATATTAAGTCACTATTAATAAGATCACTAAAAAGAGAAAAATAAAAATAATTTTTATAAAAAAAAATAAAACCGACTTCAAAAAAATTAAATGCAACAAATAAAATAATAATAACTTAAAAATAAAATAAAATCCACTAAAAGGTATAAAATAATTATCTTATTTAGTTACAACTATACGACGAAATATTAACATGAAATTACTTTTTGAAGTCGGTGCCAAACATATACATTTTATGAATCGCGCTCGACGGATCTTAATTAGTACGTTTGGCTGGTACGCTGGCTTATAGATATAGTTTGTTTGTCACCGACTTCAAAAAGTAATTTCATGTTAATATTTTTCGTCGTTTAGTTGTAACTAAATAAGATAATTATTTTATACCATTTAGTGTATTTTATTTTTTTATTTTTTTATTTTGTTGCATTTAACTTTTTTGAAGTCGGTTTTATTTTTTTTTATAAAAATTATTTAGATTCTTGTTTTTAAATTGACTTTTATGACGCTCTTTAAAAGTATGAAATTTCAGGAAAATCAAAATAAATTTCATAATTCGAAAAAGACATTTGTTTCTAATTGTAGATAAAAATAAAACGACATTAGAGGGCCCTTTATAATGCTGACTATATTGAGAGAGAAATTCTATTAATAAAAAATAATTTTTAGAAAAAAATAAAATATACTTCAAAAAATTAAATACAACAAATAAAATAATAATACAACTAAAAATCAATTAAAATGCACTAAAAGGTATAAAATAATTATCTAATTTAGTTACAACTAAATGACAAATTTTTCCATGAAATCACTTTTTGAAGTCGGTGCCAAACATATATATTTTATGAATCGCACTCGGCGAATCTTACCGAGAGGTGAACCGCGACATAAAATCGTATACACCTACTTCTACTTCCACTTTCATTTCCAAGTAGAAGACAATAGATGACAATAGATTATCTAATGAATTCCAAAGTAATTCCAAAGAAGGTGTACACCTAATTCCAATCGCAGTTCACCCCTCGGATCTTGCTTAGTACGTTTGGTGGGTAATGAAGATAACATCGCGTAAGCTCGCTTACATAGACTGTTTAGCAACGACTTAAAAAAGTGATTTCATGTAAAAATTTCGTCGTTTAGTTGTAACTAAATTAGATAATTATTTTATACTATATTTTATAAAATAATTATCTAATTTAACGGGTTTTAAATGAACGTTTTAAGATTGTTTTTTTTTTACAAAAGTTTTTTTTATCATAATTTCGATTATTTGCTCAGATGAATTATAGATTTCCGCTATTTTGTCATTGATCATATCATCAGAACTTGACCAAATTAATATGGTACCAATCGGAAACTATACTGAACCCAATACAAAAACAATAATCAAAATCGTTTTAGGATTGGCGAAGAAATCGAGTAACATAGACACAAAAAAAATCAGTCGAATTGAGAACATCCTCCCTTTATGAAGTAGGTTAACAAGAATTGATTTATGATAAGAGATATAACATTGATTTGTGATTGTGTTTAAAAAGTATTGGGTGAAGAATATCTCAGGGCATTACTATGGTCATGTACTCAATCTAGCAGCTGAAAAAGACTATCGTGCACATAGAGTAGTAGAAGTTGATAATGCGTGGACCAAAATCCAAATGAACTCTCTATAGCAAGTGTTGTCCTTTTATAAGATGCTCTAGTGAAAGTGAAACGGTTCATTGGAGGATGCTGCATCTGCAGGGAGAAGAGGGCGAAAAGAAGGAGATCTGGATTCGTTGATGACTTGAGTGAGGTCACGACACACACACACACGCATACACATAAAGAGCTACAATGTTTCTCAATGCAAGTGAAGAGGAGTGTTTAGAGGATGGCGCAACGGCAATACAATCGATCGGCAAGACTCCTGTGCAGAGATCCAATTAACGGATTCTCTTGAGTGGGTTGAGACGGTCGAGGCCTTGAGGAGCCAAGGACCCAGAAAACGTGTCCAGGATCATCCTGTTCAATTGAAATCAATCAATGCTGCGCTCTGTTGGGATTAACAACGGCGTTACATTTCGCGGCCCTGACACCTTCTTTGTTTAATTACGTGAATTCATCAGAAAAAGAATTTAAGCTTTGCTTTACGATACGTAGTATCGCGAAGTAATCGTGCACGAAAAAACTTGTGTTTTTGTTTAGTTGTTTTTTTAAATATATCAAAAACGAATTTTTTACGAATAATTTCTGTTGTATTATTGAAGGAAAGAAGATAAATATATGTATATGTTGGAGTAAAAACCTGTTTTAGTAAGAAGGGTTCTTACTAGTTAAAACGCTATCGCTGATAGAGTTTACTGATGTTAAATTGAAAAATTTTTGGCGAGGGTACCAGAATTTTTTAAATATTGAAGACAATAAAAGAGTGTGTCTTCTGCAAGAATTATAAATTTTATTTATAACGATCTCTGCTGGTTTGAAATAAAATTTCTAATTCCAGCAGAAGACACTCTTTTATTGTCTCCTTCAATTTACTGATGTTGGTTGAGTTTGGTTCAAAGGTCTAGAATCATCATTTGACCTCTCCGTCTCATTTTGGGTGTTTATTTTCAAAAAATCTTTAAACTAAAATGTCAAAAATGAGAAGCTTTATATATTCATTTAAAAAAATTTGAAAATAAACACCCAAAATGAGTCGGTAGGTCAAAAATGAAGATTCTAGACCTTTGATCAAACTCAACCAACGTCAGTAAGCTCTAGTTGCCACAAAGGTATCAAGTGTAAGGCGTTTTAACTAGTAATAACCCGTTCTTACTGAAAAAACGGGTTTTTACTGCAACATGTATAAAATTTCAAATTATCGATGGTAACAGAATTAAAATTTCTTTAAAAATCACGAGTAGTTTTCTGTCTTTTATCCGAGCACATAATGAATAATTTTTAGTTCACTCCAGATAAAATTTCCTTAACAATCTTTTTTTAGACTATATCTCTATGTGTTTAAATTTAGAATCACTACTCCGCAAAATTTTACAAATGAAGATTTTAATCTTTGAGTGCGATATTTAGCTTCATGCATACGTCAGACGGGTTCATTTCACAGGGCAGCCAATTGGCCCGGATTGCTAATTTTGATACACGGTTTCGATTCGTGAGGGGGTAAAAAATATTTCAAAAACATGAGTAAAAATAATCAATTCCATCTCGAGATGACAATCTCTTGGGGATTTTCGAATAAAATATGAGACATCGAAGTAATGATCGATTTATTGTAGTATAGTGAGACAGCACAGTGTCGGATTGTATATATGGTATCATGTAAATTTTAAGTTTATATCTTACTATCTGCAAGGCCCGCCTTCGGCGGCCCTCTTACTAGCCTGGGGGCACGCCCCCTGGGCCCCCAACCCATGAATCCCACCATCACACTCCACTCCCACCCCCCGAAACCCACCCATCACCCCTACCCCCCGCACCATGCACCCGTGCCCAACCACCGCCCCCACACCACAAACCCAACACTCCATCCCGCACCACACCCACCTCGGACCCCCATCCCGCGTGCCCTCCACGTCCCTAGCCCCTGCACCCCCTACTTCGCCTTACTCCCTCACTCCACCCCCATTCCACTCCGCGCACCCCATGCCCGAACCCCCACCCTCCACCCCCGAACCCACCCTCCGCACCCAGTTTTTGCATTTCTAGCCTTCTAGTGACCCACAGATTATGTATAGAAAATTTGGTTGAGTTTGCTCCAAGGGCAAGAATTTACATATTTTTTACACCCCCCCCCCTTTTGGGTGGAATTTTTTTAAACAAAAGTTGTCAGAAATCACATCCACTACAACTTTGCTCATATAAAATTTGGCGTAGAGTTAATAGTATAGGAGTTATTTGATAATTTTCATTCGTGCCCCCCCCCCCAAACCCCCTTCTGGGGTCAAAATATCAAAACGTTATATAGCTAAAAACCTAAGTTAGAAGACATCTGATACAAATATGAAATTTCATAATAACCCCTTCAGGGTGTTTTCGTTCAGAACTTTGCTTGATACGTGTGTAACCAAAATTTGGCGTGGTTTGGATCAAGGTACAGACAAAACCTTAATTTTATATATATATATATATATATATATATATATATATATATATATATATATATGTGTGTATATATAGATTTAGTTTAGAAGCTACAATATGCTCTGAAAGACTGAAAGGCAGACATTTTATCGACACTAAAATAGATTCCCAGTTTATTTCTGAACGAAACCCTAAAATCGGAACAGTCAAAGTGAAATCTTGTTAACTGTCTATTTCATCTGAGCTTCTAAGATAGTACAGCCAGTAACATAAAATTCACTAGTTAGTTTAATTTTGATGATAGGCAGATACAGAAAGAATTAGTTCCAAATTAGTCCACCCCTTTGTTTCTGGCGTTAGTTAGCGGCGGACCAATTTAAAAGAAAGAACTTTGAGACGAGGATTACCAAGAAGATGAGATTTTAAGTGGTGCACACATCAAGTGTTTTATTTAGTGAACGCCTTCTCGATGCAATCGATGAATGAAAGTGATGAAGTATTACACTAGTATGTGTGATATCATAGTGGTTGCTTTGTTTGCCTGTCGAAGATAGAGATCGAAAGGATGATGATATTATTATTGAGCTCTTTTTATGGTATATAGAAATAAATTTTGATTTTTTTTTATCTATCGCATATTTCTGTTTTTTTTTTTTTGTAAATTTTCTGCCCATATATGTAGATTTACCTAACAATGTTGTAACTAATGATTCAACACCTTCATCGAGTAGGAGTCGATAATAATAATAATAAAAATAAATAATAAAAATTATTTTATCTATTTATTTATTTATTTTAATTTTATTTTAGTTCTATTTTCCTTTTTCAGACAAGACTGACTCCATGTTTAGCCTCGGTTCATCACCTTTGACTAGAAGTAGAGATAATATGATTATTCGATGTAGGTTGTAAGCAATATCGGCATTTCCGCTAAAAAAATGCCTTAACTCTTGATTTCTTTACTGCTATCTGCTTTTGGCTATTTATTCAGTGAAAATTATTAAAAGAGTCTACTTAGATGATTTTTTGAAAGAAACTACTAAATATAGTCTACCTAAGACAGGGGTATAGAAATTTCTCCCCAATGGTAATATTTACTATTTCAAGAGGGGGGGGGGGGGGGGGAATTAATCTGCATACAAATTTCAAAAATTTTAAAGAACTGTCAAAAAAAACAACCTGATCTTTCTCATTAGATAAATATTACTTATTTTAATCTAAATTGGAATATGGTACCTTGTATTTTCTATATTAAAAGATATTATTTTAAATAACATTTTTGTGTTTGAAAATCCTGGAAAGGGGTAATGGCATTCTTACAATATTGCAGAAGAGGTTCATTGGAAGAAAAAGATTGAGACAACCTCTGAATTAATTATTCAGTGAAAATTATTAAAAGAGTCTAATTAGAGGATTATATTTATCAAAATTAGCTCACTATAGCTATATATGATATAAATGAACATTTGGAAATTTAAGAAAAGTTTTGAGATTGTTTTTATGAAATTGTTTTGTCATTTAATTAGGCTGAATAGTCAAAAACTTGAGCATGTCGACGCTCAGGTTACTGTACTGTCAATGAGATTAAGCACGATTAGTTTTTAAATGGGTAGCAGTCTACCGCTAGGAATTAGAATCGTGATTAATACAACCCATGAGAATTGATTAGGGGTAGTAAATATGAGAACTCCTACCACTACTAAGAAAATATGTAAGAAGTTCAATTTATAAACCGAATTGAAAGATTTTTGCCGAGGAGTAGCAGGATTTTTATATATTGAAGGAGACAATAAACCCTTTAATTAAAAAGAAAATATGTTAATTGTAAATATTGTAACTAAAGTTGCATGAAAATGTGAAAATTATTTAAAGACTCTGTGTGTTTACAGCAAATTTTAGTGTATTGGAAATGTTTTGTCATAGAATGGTTTAAACTAGTAAGTTGAAAATTAACATAAATTCAAATGTATAAATACATTAGCTCTTAGCTCATTAGCTACAACTGAACAATTTTATTTTTCTGCATTTTCCAAGGTAAACTCTAAAACTAGTGAGAAATCAACTTCATCGTTTTGGAAATTCAAATATTTTGTCATCAGGACAAACTTTTTCCGACGTTCTATTCTTGAGCTATCACGAGTCAAAATCCGCGTAGACGGACACACATGAAGAACGGCAGGAAAAAATTGTTTTAAATGATTTATGTCCACGTTTTAGATATTTCTAAATAAGGATAAAAATAATAAAGAATATGATACTTTTAGAGGTGTGAACATTACTTGAATAGGAAAAACAAGTTGCGTTAAATCAGTCAATTGACTTGAATATTCTTATGATGAAGGTAATCAGTCTTTATGGTGTGTCATGTTATGCTTCATAGCGAACATAGATGCTCTGATTGAAACGTAGTGTACTTTATTTTAGTTTGTAGTTAAGATATTAATATAAGAATATAATAGTTGTGGTGGATGGAATGTCATCTGAATCTTACTCCACAAATGCTGGTGTTCCTCAAGGCTCGGTAATCTCCCCCACGCTCTTCCTAACATACATAAACGACCTTATCGATCAAACATCAAACCCCACTCACTGTTACACCGACGATAGCACTTTGCACAGCAAACCCTCACTCCCTAATAATCGAAACAATGTTGCCTTCTCAATCACTCTCGACTAGACAAACTGAATAAATGGAGCTCTCAAAATTTAGTTAACTTTAATGAAAATAAGACTCAATGTTGTCTAATTTCTAGGCGCGAAAAAAAAATTTCCCTGATATCAACTTCGATTCGAATACCCTGAAAATGAGTGACAGCCTATCCATGTTGGGCGTCTCTGTCACATCTGACCTGTCTTGGAATGAACACATCTCCTCTGTGGCGAAATCTGCAGCAAGGAAGATTGGCCACTTATTCAGGTCCAAGCGATTTTTCACGCCCCCACATTTTCTCACCATCTACAAGGCTCAAATCCGCCCCTGTCTCGAATACGGCTCTCATCTATGGAGAGGAGCCTCTAAATATTCTCTTGCTACCCTGGATGCAATTCAGAAACGAGCCGTCAGGCTAATTAACGATTCTACCCTCACCGACTCCCTCGACAAGCTAACTCATCGAAGAAATGTCTCTGCCCTTTCCCTTTTCTATAGATACTATCACGGCAGGTGCTCTGATGAGAAAAAATCAATAATTCCCCCCAAAGCATGCTTTGCGCGTAGCACGCGTTTTGCCGACTCACAACACTATTTCACGGTCAAATGTGCCGGACCACTTCATTCGCCAATACGTATATCCCCATGAATTCAAGGAACTGGAACTCTCTCCCTGCCTCCATCTTTCCCACCACTTATAATCTTCAAACCTTCAAAACCCGAGTGCATAAACACCTACGTCTCCGCCCTCTCAATTAATCAACTTTCAATTCTCTTCGGTAATGCAAGGGTCTTTCGAGATACATAGGAGCTGCATCTTTACTGGTGCGCCCCTTCTTGCATTCTATTGCATTAAAAAAAAATAATAATGGCCAACTTCGGCCTTTAGTGGAAATGTTATATACCTACACTTTAGGAGTAAGTATAGACGTTTTGTTTCTTCAGAAGGTAGAGGGTGGAAGTTTTCACTAATGCCAATTACTCTTTCACAATTATTGATTAACGTAAAAATATCGCAAATGGAATTGGGAAGGCTCTAAGAACGGCAACACACATGATGTCAGAATACTAGTAAAATCACCCACTTCAAAATAATCCATGCGACATGCTGCTTAAATTTCCATTGGAGACCTTTGGGAGCTGGTGCTTTTAAAATAATCGAATAATATTATGAAATAAAGAATAATCAAATTGAAAGTTTCTTTTTGCCGAGAGTAGCATAATTTTTATAAATTAAAGAAGACAATAAAAGAGTGTGTCTTCTAATGGAAAAAATAATTTTTTTAATTTATTTGTAACTTTGACTAGTTTCGAGTGCTTTGCCCTCTTCACCAGTCTATTACAATTGATTCACATATCAATTCCTGCAAATCAATTGTAATAGACTGATGAAGAGGGCAAAGTCCTCGAAATTATAGTCTCGTTATAAATAAATTAAAAGAATTTATTTTTTCATCAGAAGACACACAACACTCTTTTATTGTCTCCTTTAAAGAATAGTCGCCTATAGGGTAGGCAACCGGTAGAGAATAGAGTAATAATGTGCGCTTTGATGTACGTTTAGTAATATGCATAGATTTATCATATGTCTCGGTTTGACTGTGACTGTCTCGGTTTGAAGGTATGGATCAGGTGTCCCAGCCAGTTTGTCATTTTGTCCCGGTTATTTGGAAAAAATTAAAAAGTGTTGGTTCGGCAAAGTTAGTGTGAATTAAATTTTAGTGAATTTCACGCGATTAAAAACACAAAGAAATAGAAGAAAAAGTAAAAACTTTTTCAAGATTCGGTAAGCTTGCTAGTTAGAGCCGCAACAAATAATTTCTTTTGTACATTTATGTCAGAATTTCCTAGGATAATAGAAATTAAGAAATTAGTCTCTAATTGGGAACTGACATGGAGGCGTGGCTTAAAAAACATGTCGGAAAGTAGGTTACATTTTTAAATGTTTAACCCGTGTGATAGTAGGCTAAATTAATAAAATGTTATTAAATATCACAGATATATTATCTTGGACGGGTGATAACCCAAATCAAAAAATAGTAATGATGCGCAACGGATTTTATCTGTTGGTCATTTAATTAAATGCGGCATAAATAATGAAAAAAGTGATAAACATGTGACCATAGTTACCGCGCTTTGTATACAAACGTCAAACATGAAAGAAAAGCCGCATGAAATAAATGCGAAAATATGTAAAAGCGGAAAAATAATTTCTATTACATGTTCTTGTAAGGCAGGATTAGGAGAAAAGTTTAAGCAGTTGCAACATTATTTTATTGTTATCGGTAAGTTTAAAATTTCTAACCTCTAATATTTCTAAACTTTGACACTTTTACATTCAACATGCATGTATTAATTAAAAAAAATTATTGTAGTAAAGGAGATGACTTGATTTAAAATGGAAATGGAAGCTGTACAAACCAATGCCTTGAAACAATATGATTCTGCTCCAATTGCTGATCATCCTTGTTTTTCTAAATCTAAACCCAGACAGAAACTTCATCAAGCAATACACTTAGTGATGATGTATCATTAGAAGATTCCGACATTCTACTAAGACTGAACGATCACCAGCCTTTGGAAAGTTATGGAAAACCAAGTTTAAATTTTTATTAGTTTTACTCTGACAATCTACTGCACAACATACTCTATTTTTTGACGACTTGTTACGTTCTGTAAATACTCCAACTTCCATGTTTATGTTTTATTTTTAGATAATTTGTTATAAAAAATGTATTACAAATATAAAGAGCATGTATTTACTATGTATTTACTCGACAGTTGTAACCTATTAATAGTTTGTTTTTTTACCACCCGACTACGTGACTCAATTTGTCAGTTCCCAATAGTCTGAAACAAGTTAGAACGTGTATTTGGCATACTTGCAATACACCTTAAAGAGAGATGATTCTATCTGTGCCCTTTATAGTTATTTTCATCGACCAGATTCTAAAAAAAAAAAAAACATTTTTCTCCGCTTTTAAAAGCACAATGAGCAAATATTTATTTGTATACATGATTTATTAGAAGGGCCGCCTGGAAGGAGAGTAAATTTTAACCTGACTACATGCTAGTGATATAATATTTTAATAGTTTAGCTCAGTTAAGAGTAATTAAAAATCATTACTACTAAATTGTTTTTCTTTGTTAACCACTTAACAAAAAAAGACAAACTTTTGATTCATAAATACTTTGCTGAATATATTAATTCTTTCTTTGTAAAATCATATAGTAGTTTGCGGGAGGGGGGTGTATTTAGGGTGCGAGAGGGCGTAGATAAACGTTATGTTCAAGGGAAATTGAAACCTTGAAGAAGGAGGGAAGAATCCTCCGAAACGTCGGTTTGAAAGGAAAGGAAGAAAGATTCCAATAAATTACACTTTATTTGATATGTGTTAATGTTTTCTTTCCTCAGTACACCTGGGCTCCCTTCCATTACCTTCAATTATATTCTTTTTTTATTTTATCTGCTTCGACTTTTTGGTTGGGATATGGGTGGTGCTTCTCAGGGGCTGGTCTGAATCATGGCGTCCCTGTAATGAAGAATATGTGTATGACTTGTGAAGGAGATGAGGATGTGGGTTTTCCTGGTACTTATGCTTAAAAATGACTCCAAATACTGACCGGTTTATATATATTACAATAGTATGATTTATTTCTGAAGCAATTACAAGGGAAGTATTCGTTGAATTAATGGAGAAAAGGTGGTGATAATCTTCCTTCGCTGTGTTGGCAACTGGATATTGTATTTGGTCAGCTTGGCAAATACACTTGATACTGGCTGGAATTGGATGTTAGTTGACTCCCGGCTGCTGTTAAGTGTGGCACAAGAGAATCTATGTAGATATAAGAAAATTAATATGTGATGAACACTTATGCCAGTGAGCGTGGTGACACTGGCGGCGTATTTTAACTGTAGACGTCCCGGTACTGAAGAATGGCTGACGACGGTAAGATATAGATATAACGAGGCTTTGATGACCGAATCAGAAGGTGTGACTTCCTTGGTGGATCAAAGTAGATAAGTATATGTATATTTAGCAGTATATGCTCGTGCGTCTGTGCTTCTTCACTTGAGAAAAACGTATATAAATAAAATGAGATATTCGCCTTGCGTAACCCGAGCCAAACGGTGTAAAAAATATGAAGAAGGAATATTTGCCGTGGTGTCTCACGTTAGAGTCTTTTGTGTATTTATGTGTATAGAAGGAGTAACTGCTTTGGTATCTGTGTTCAGACTGATTTGTGGCTAGCTAGGCCTCTATCTCTGATGACGGGTTCTCGGGTCATTCCTCTCTTAATTCTCTCAAATAATTGCCTCTCGATAACTATCTATTAATATTTTAATTTCCTTTATTCCACCGGTCAATTGCCCATTTATCCTAAAACTATTAGGCTCATGATTTCCTTTTATTTATTTATATTCAAATATATATATGTATTTTCCTTTCAATGATTTATCAATTATAAAAAGTGGGTTAAACCGCAAGACCATTGCAAGTTGCTCATTTTTACATTACCATACAGGGTATGGTCAAGTATTGTAATGGTGCATGAAAAAAGTGTTTTTTTTTCCTTTTTTTTCGAAATATCTCAACAACGGCTGAAACTATTTTGATTAAAAAAATTGAGCAAAACCAGGGCAGTTCGGTCTATAAAAATGCTCTATTAAGTGAACATCGAAAAAATTATAAGATAATAATTGTTTTGTCAAAATGTCTGTTAGTCTGTCCGTCTGGTTGTGTGGTTGTCTGGTTGTCTGGTTGTCCGGCTGTCCGTTAGTCTGTGCGTTATCAAATTTTTATGGACGAGCTAGCTCAAAAACTAGTTTAAATATCGAAACCAAATTTCACACGTAGTTTCGGTCTATTGAGAGATTAAGAGCTTATTAGATTTTGGTGCATATCGACCCAAAATTAATGGAGGTGGGGGGGGGGGGGTTAAAAATTAAAAATCTAGGTCATTTGAGCAAACTCAACCAAATTTTGTATACATAATCAGTGGGACCCGAGAAGTCTAAAAATGCAAAAACTAACCGCCCAAAATGGGGAGGGGAGAAGAGAGAGGGGTCAAAAATTGAAAATCTTGGCCATTTACCAAAAACCAAATTTTGTATACATAATCAGTGAGATCCCAGAAGTCTAAAATTGCAAAAACTAACCGCCCAAAATGGAGGGGGGGGAGTAGGGTCAAAAAATGAAAATCTAGGCTCTTGTACCAAACTCAACCAAATTTTGTATACATAATCAGTGGGCACCCAGGAGTCTAAAAATGCTAAAATTAACCCCCTTCCCCTACATGATTATAAATAATTCTATTAAATATAAGTGAGGGGGCCAGGTTGTATGGTAAAGTCAAGTGGATGGCCATATCAGAACAAGTCAGCTTATTTTATTTCGAATAAACTATCAAATTTGTCCTAGTTTGAAAAAAAAATATTATGGTAAGACTAAATATGCATCTATGTCTTTCAAAATGCTTTGTATCTTGTACCTATATCATATTATTTCATGTTTAAATAAAGATTTGTTCATTTGAAAACGTAGTTTATGTTTATAGAAGGTAAATTGAAAGTTTTTTTTGTCGAGGGTAGCAGAATTTTTGTAAATTAAAGGAGAAAATAAAAGAGTGTGTCTTCTGCTTTTTTTTGTATAGAAATTTATATATTGTTACCAGTATCTTCGCTGGATTTAACATTTACCCTGAAATAAACTTTGTCAAGTAGCTTATATGCATATAAAACTATATTTATCTATTTAGAAGTGAGTATATATTTTCTAATTGTAAAAAGTGGGACATCCCCCTTTTCAAAATGTACTTAATTATTCGAAATCTATTTTAACTAGGTAGTATATGAGAAAATGTAATCTCAATGTGTAATCAAAAGTGTTACTCAGTGATTTAGCAATAAATAAAATGTTTTTATAACGAGATTAAAAATAGGGAGAAAAGATTTTAAAAGATGGCACAGCAGAATGGGGAGTTCTTCATTCACGTATTCACAAGATTTGAACTCTAGGATTAATAAATAAATGTAGATACATTTTAAAGTGAGATCGTAAATCTACATTATTTTAATATTTTCTTTTCAACTGGTACATTCATAATCACGAATTGTCTTATTACATCCACGATCTCTCTTTTTTCACGTTGTATATATTAAAAATGAAAATATAAATATTCTACCTTCATAGAATATAATTATCTTAGGCTGCTGCTCTTCCTGTTTAGGGATTATGAATTACCAATAACAGCTGTTAAGAACATTTTTGTTCTTTATAAAAACACCCAAATGTAATTAATTATGGGTTGCTGATTATGAACAAAAGAATAGAATTTGAATATTATTAATAGTTTTTAAGATAGTATAATATTAGAGGTATAAAAACATTGAAAATTATCAACTTTGTTGCCATTCAAATGGCCATTAAAAATTGGAATATTTTATTATAATTCTATTTAATGAGTTTTTACAAAATCCACCATATCAGATTTTTTTTCATTTTCGCTCTAAGAAAAATTTTACTTTTCCAATATAATCATTTATTATTTATAGGTATATTTAAAAGCAAACCAATTTAATCGAATCTGATAATAATTAATCATTTTGATGTTAAAATTTCAATTTTTCAATCACTTATAAAGTAAAAAGAGTAAAAAGCATCAGGGGGATATAATCTAATATATCTCAACAAAAACATTTGTGGAAAAAAAGGCCAAGTTCGATTAATAAAAACCATTTGCCAAAAAAGTAGTGAGATCTAATGTGCTGTAAAATTCAATATCATCAATTTAATAAATGAGTCAAGAATATAGTAACTCCAATTAAAACGCATGATTTTCATTTTATTTGGTCATCTATATTTATTGAATTCATATTTTTAGTTGAAGTTATTTTCCTAAAATTTGGCTTTTACGAATTAAATTATTATTATTGTTGTCTGATCGGGCTTCCACCACTACCTTTTAGCCCTTCCATCCTCTCTTATTATGGTCTCATGATATGGTGACATAATTCGTGACATACATAACAATACGTAAAATCCAAGTTTTAGGAAAATAATTTCAACTAAAAATGTGTTCAATCTCCTCTTTTATTAATGTGCCCATCTTTGCCAGTATGCCAAATTTCAACATTCTAGGTTCATTGAATTTTTAGTAAATGTTATTTAAGTCTATTACCCCTTCATTTTAGGTCCTGAAGAAGGGAAAGTTTCGTTTTTTTTATTTTTCTCATTAATTGTACCCCAAACTCTACCAACATGCCAACTTTCAGCATTCTAGGATCAGCGGAAGTATTGTAGAATTTTGATGAGTGAGTGAATGACGAAAAAGCCTATCTTTGGCTTCTGGTAACTTGGACGGTATGAAAAATATAAATATGAAATTTTGTAATTTAGTTAAGCTTATGGACCAGTATTATGGAAAAAATTTCAGCCATGTAGAGGTTTCCAGTACGAAGTTACAGAGGCATCAAAATGGCCTGAGTTGTTTCCTGTAAAAGGTAGTCTGGCAGTGCACGAACTCCCGTTCGTATCGAATTTGGCTGGAGCACTGCCGTACCCCCAGATATTTAATTTTATATAAAGAGGTGAGGAATTTTATATAAATAAATAATGGATAGAAAAAGTATTGGCTTCAAATACACTGGTTAGCATCATTTGGTCAAATTTAATTAATTTTGTCTTATAAAAATATTTTTTTTTCACTCAAAGAAAAATTCTTCTTTTTGAAAATAATCATGTGATTAGATTTTAGGTAATATGAATATATGTATTAGTTTAAATTTCAAGTTTGCATGAAATTTTTTCTAAGAGTTGCAAAATGCTCGGACAGATATAAAGAGATACAGGGTACAATATTAAAATTAGAATTCGAAGAACTTACTTGTCTTTGGATCGATAGATTTTTCGTAGACAACATTATGCCAAACCAATTCAAGCGAATCTGAAAAGAATAAATAAATTTATGTTAAAATTCGAATTTTTTTGCACATATGAAGTAAAAGAGAAATAATCACCAGGACTATAATTGAATATGCAATTTCGAAAAGGGCATATGTCTGAAAATTGAAAATGTTCAGGAATGAAAAAACTAATTATTTTTTAAAGTAGTGTAAAATTTATAAAATTTATTTTTGATTTACATTTTAGGGGCAGTAAAATTAATACCAGAGTTGTGCCTTTTTCGAGCATTGTAGGTGCAGGAAAACTTTTAGATTACATTTATACGAAAAAGTGAATTAGTCAAAATATGCGATTGTGGCCTTTTCGAAATCGCATATTCAATTATATACGAGTATATATATTCATATAGAGAGATAGAGATGTATATAAATAAATAACCAATAGAACAATAGTATAAACTTGACTTCAAATACACATTGGTAAGCAATATTTGGTCAAATCTAATGAATTTTGTCTTATAGAAATAGAAATTGAATATTTTTCTACTTCTATGATATAATATATTACATGTTTAAAAATTGGATTAATTTTCCAAAAATACAGTCTTATAATAATATAATAATAAGAATAGTCCAGATTAATTTGCAGCAACGCTGACCTAATTCTGCCGACAGGGGCGCTGATGCCGTCGATATATATGTGTTTTGAGTCGAAATAAATCGAGGCAAATTTGAAATATAATTGTAATTTTAACTGGAATTTTGAAATGAAAGACTCCAATTGATTTTAAATTAAGAAACATTAAATTTATTGATAATTATCCCCCTCCCCTTCACCACTCAAAAATTAAATATTCAATTCGCTTTTCTTTGCGCACAGAAGAAGAAATTAATCACATCTTATTTGATTTATATTTTATATATTATTTGTTTATTTTTTAATAATTTGCCACTTTTTTATAATTTTTTAAGAATCTAAATTTTATTCTTATTTTTTGATTTTTACAAAATTAAACGACTTAAGAGACGCATACCCGAGTTTCTCACGGCAATACTGGATGGAGCAACCTCTCATACAAACAACACTTGATCTCTTTTAAATATTTGGAGCCTTATATCGATTATCGATCCCAAATTTAAAAAAAATGATATAATATAATTCTCCTCCTTACACGATCCCACTTATTTAAATAAATCTATTTTTACACAAAAAATATCACAATGCTGTAGATTATAGGAAAAAAAAATACTTCCAGATTCATATCTAGAGCCTCATTTCTGTAGCTGTGTCAGGACGAAAATGAGGCGAAACTTTTAAGAGACTATGTATTTTTGGGGAGTTTACAGGTATACATTTGGAGTGTGGTTTTTTAAGAGGAATAAAAACACAGAGTTTTTAATTAAATGGGCCAGACGTTTCATCGATTCATTTTAATTTCCTCAATTATCAGTCTTTGTCAAAAAATCATTCCACTATGCGATGAAACATCATTATTATCATTATCATCGCATCCATAATAAATAACAATTAAAAAAGAAATAGTATGGAATTGGACTACAAAATAAAAACACAGAGTTTTTATTAAATGGGCCAGACGTTTCGTCGATTTATTTCAATTTCCTCAGTGGCCCATTTTATTAGTCTTTGTCAAAAAATAATTCCACTATGCGATGAAACATCATTAGTATTTTTTATTTTTTTCTATGATACATTCTTGGTTCCAATTACTTAACAATATTGAACTTTTTTGCCAATTAAAAAATCAAATAATTAACATAAAAGTTTTTTTTAATTTTTTGACTTTTTAATTGTTAAAAAAAAGTTCAAGATTGTTGAGTGATGGGAGCCAAAATTGTATTATAGAAAAAAATAAAAAGATTAATGATGTTTCGTCGCATAATGGAATTATTTTTTGATAAATAGTGATACTGAGGCAGTCGAAATAAATCGACGAAACGTCTGGAGCACATAATTAAAAACTCTGTGTTTTTAATTTTTAGTCCAATTCCATATTATTCCTTTTTTAAATAAATTATATTTTTTAATAATTATATATTCTATGTATATGTTTATTTGCATCAAGTAGAGGACACCCTCATTAATTTCTCTTTAGTAGTTGATCATATGATAGTTTTTCATCAAGCTAGAGCTGCTCTCTTATGAAAGTATATTTTTTATTCAATTATTTATTTTTGGAATGCTTTTTTCTATAAAATTTGTAAACCGAATTGAATGACGAAATCCTTAACTAATTCCTTAAATAGACAAAAAGACATGAAAGTAAAAAAGTAAATATTGAAAAGAAAAACAATTGAAGTAGAAATTTATCTTCCATCAATAATCTCGATACTCGATCTTGAAACAATTATTCAATTGGGATAACTTGGTTTACTATTAGTATAAAAAGCAAAATAAAATGGGTTTCATAATAATAAATTCTGACAGTAACCTTAGATGAGTAATAAATATTTCAATGCGAATAAAAACGAAAATGAAAGTAGGTAAGTAAGATAGAATAATCGTTTATTGTGCTATTTGAGCCAATGAATAGGCAATCTATTTCATTATTGTATTCATTATTCATAAATAGGTATTTATATATTCGAGGGAAACATTTACATATTCATTTAGAAAGGATGTTACGGATAATGAAATGAGTTATTGAGATCGCAGTTTATTTTTACTTCCACTTATCTGTATCATGGAGGATATATTGCAATATCTTCAAAAATTAGAGTTTTAAATATACTTTTGTAATCCATTGAAGATAATTTCAGTCCTTTGTCTGGTATTTGTATAGATATGTGCCCAGAATATTTTAGGCCCTAACTTTATATTACTAAAAATTTAAATGCCAAATCAGTTTCGATTTTCTATCTCAAACTGTTCGCTGACAGAGAAATTGATAAATTACTAAATCACTTAGATTTGCGGACAGCGTACTGAGTCAATAAAATGTTATCAATTTTTCAAACATCAAGTTCAAGTTAAAAGCAAGAAAGTTTTTGAATTTTTAAAAAATTCGAAAATTAAAAAAAAATCCAACTAAGGTCACTACTATAAGCTATTTTTAACCGATTTCAAAAAAGGAGGAGGTTCTCAATTAGACTGAATTTTTTTTTTGTGTCTATGTTACCTCATATCTCCGCCAATTGTGAACCGATTTTGATGATTTTTTTTGTATTGGGTTCAGTCTAACTTCCAATTGGTCCCGTTTTTTTTTCATTGGTATTGGACTTTTTTTGATATGTTTGTTCAGGCATAAATTTTTTGTTTATTAACCGATTTTAATGATTCTTTTTTTATTGGAAAGAGGTTACTTTAGGGGTGGTACCATATTAATTTGGTCAACTTCTGAAGATATAATCAATGGCGAAATAACGTAAATCTCCAATTCTTATGACCAAATAATCGAAGTTATAATAAATAAAATCTTTTATAAAAAAATCTTAAAACATTCATTTAAAACCCGCAAACGTTTTGAGAGAATTTCTCTATTTATTAATTGAATTTTCTCGGCAAGAAAATATTTTCAAGCCTGAAAGAAGATTCCCTGAAGACAAAAAGCAAATTGAAATTGAAATTGAAATTTGAATCTGAATTTTTTTTTTTTTATTAGTCTCCAAGAGTCAAGAGTAAGTACATCAGCAATCTGCCCTAGCGGGCAATAGCTTCTTTACAGGTTTAATGAAAAATGACATGATTTACAATGATTTTAATGATATTTCCATTGACTTATCATTAAGGTGGAATTTATTGGTTTCAAGAAGGTTTGGCATGTTCACGTGAAGCGTTGTGGCAGGTTGATTGCTCTGTATCTTTTTAATCTTGTTGGTGGTAATGTATTTATTGTGTCTTGAGCGTACTCATTTTGATGGTGAGTTAGTTTGTTTAGGTACTTGTGGCTGTGTTCTCTTATTTCATCTTTGACGGAAGTTATTTCTATATCTTTCTATAGTAGTGTTTGGTACCCCTCTGGGGCATCAGCGATTGCTCTCAGCGCTTTGTTTGATTAATTTCTATGTTGGATTCAGCTGCCGAACCCCAGAGTTATATGTCCATATTGGTTTTATTATTGTTTTTGTAGATGAGTATTTTGTTAGTTTTAGTCATTTGAGAGCGTCTACCAATTAGCCAGTATGATTTTTGAAGTTTAAGACCCAGTGCGTTCTGAAAATGATTGAAATGTAGGTATATCAGCTTAATTTTGTACCGGAAAATACATGGATTAAGACAAAGTGATTCAGTTTAAATCTAGTTAATCTGTCCCAGAAAATTCCTAATATATAATAAGATCAAATATTAAACTGTAATAAACAATTTCGGACACTTTCTAAAATCAATCTTTCAAAATATTTTCAATTAATTTTTAGTAAAACTAAACTTGAATTTCTAATAAGCTCTAATAGGAAGTCAGAAGAAGCATTTATCTCTTTTTTCAAGGAGATGATGCAAGAAGATACATTAACACACCGCGTCTAATGGAATAGACGGATACAACACACGAGAAGTCTTGCGTTTGGCGATTAATTAGCAGCGCAGTCATTAAGACTAACAATCCGGTTAATGATGAGTTAACTGATCAATAAAATAGACTATCTCTGTCTCTGTCTAATCAAGCAACCTCTTCAAAGATCATGGATAATCACTAATTAAAATGAATTATGAATGAATTAATGGATCTATTTTAATATCTTGGGATAATTAGTGTTGTTTGATACCTGTATGAGACACTTTCATGTACAAATGCTACATATAAGAGTCAAAATTGCCGATAGAAATAGATTTAAAATTTCGAAGAAAATCACAAGAGTTGTCATCTATTAGATCTGAGATGGAGGATTATTTTTAATTATGTGTCAGAATAGTGGTTTTTATCCTCTCGGGAATTGAACCCGAGTCCCAAAATTAGTAACCCGGCGATTTGACTACCCCGAGAGGTGAACTGACATAAATATGTAAACACGCTCAATATTTTACTCAAAGATTTCAATCTTCATTAATAAAAAGAGTAGCCAAAGTCCAGATTGTAAATTTTGGCACTGGGGTTCGATTTCCGAGGAAGGTAAAATCAACCATTCTGACAGAATTAAAAATATTCCATTCCATATCAGATCTAGTAGATGACAACCTCTTGATATTATTTTACAAATTTCAACAGCTTAAATATAGAATCACATATACAAGTTTTCTTTAATGAAATATTCAAAATATGTCTGCCTATAACTTAATTACAAGTCTTGCTTCAAGACTTTAAATTGATACCACCATAAGCTCAGAGGACTAAGTTCGCTGGACGGACGGAATGGAAAATTGACTAAGAAATTTTAATAATTTTTTGTTTTGGGGGAGGGAGATTTTTAAGTTTAAAAATAAATAAAACGTGGAAAATGGATTTCTAGCATTATTATTTTCTGTCATTTTGTCTATCTTGATTCTAATGCATAACATAACTCAAGAACAAAGAAAGAAAGAAAGAAAAAGTTAATCTTAAGCCAACATATTTGAATTTCTAATACGAAGAGTGAATTAGATTTAGGTCTTTTTAGATTCATACATTCCGTCATTTAAAACAAAATTTACTTTTCTAATAAATTTAATCTATTTTATTTTTTGAGACTGGAAAATTAATCATTTTAAATATTTGAGCCACTCCTTGTTTCTTAGGATACTAGAAATGTATAAAACTTGATTCAGATCTGTCAAAAGGATTAGAATTTTTATTTTTTTGTGGTCCCCGATGTATTTAATTAGGATAATAAATTTCATAAAAATTGGTTAAACAATTTTCAATATATTTAGAAAAAACTAAAAAAGTACTGAAATAAAGTACTAATGTTTGTGGGCCGATATGTACCAAAAACTAATCAGCGCTTCATTTTGTTAAAGTAATGGTATGTTTTAAATTTCATTTCAATCGGTGCAACGATGTGGAAAAAATCGTGGACGAAAAAAACGATAATATCCATCAGACTAAATGAAAAAATCGCACTTTTTGGCCTCTGGACGAGACCCCATGTAATTTTTGGCAATACCGTCACGTGCTAAAATTCAACCTAATTGCATACTACAATTTGTGACTTTAATTGAGGCCATGGCTTCCGTAGTCTTTACCTGGGTCATTACTGAGAATGCTCGTGAACGTTTCCGTAAATAATCCGAAATTGGGCATATAAGTTTATTTAAAAATTCTGATTATTTTTGATATAATAATAATAGAATTTAATTAAATAGCTAGTAAGATAATTCTTTTGAATCGAAATTCTTCCCTATATACCTAAACAATGGGTCGTGAAACTAAATTTTGGTGTAACGAAACATAGGGCAACAATGACTTCTCAGTCAAAATGGGGTCGCCAATTAAAAAAGTTTAAGAAGCCCTGCTTTATACAAACAAAGTTCTTGGTTGAGTCATATTTATTTAAGTTAATTTATTTATTAAAATTGATACATTTTCAAATTGTTTCTGTCAAGATCTTTCTTTAAATCAGAAAGAAATTTACTCAAAAATTTTATCTCTTTTCTTTAATCTTTTTTCTCGCTTTTATCTCTTTTCTATCAAGTCTAATCTAACGGACAGATAAGTTTTGGGAAACCCACCTAATATTTTAATTAACTTATTTAAAATGTTTCACCTAGAACCGACACTAAGTTCCTTAAAAATTATTTGGGGATGGTTATAAAAATGTTTTTTTTTCCTTTATTAATTACAAGTACTGACCAGTTTATTCTAACATTTGCAATTTATTGTATTTTACAATTCTGTCTAGATTGGTAAAGAGCCAAGCTATGTGATTAAACCTCTCTAATGTTAGATTCCCTCCAAAATTGTAAGTTTTTTGATTATGATCAACGGTCATTTTCAAGCACAAGAAGGAAATTTCGTAGGAAGTTCATTCTAATCCATAATGTTTGAATTTTCTTAATTCTATTAACTGATTTATTTTGAGCTTTGTAACTTAAGAAACTTCTCCCATAAGAAATGAAAGAAATTTTTCTGTTTTTAGTACTTATATATTTTTCAGGAGACGTTTCGATAAGTATGCCTTGTCATCATCAGTCTATAAAGTAAATACAAAACAAGGAACTTGAATATAATTCTCTTGACTATAATAATTCTCTTCATGACAAATTTATATTCAAGTTCCTTGTTTTGTATTTACTTTATAGACTGATGATGACAACTGTCGAAACGTCTCCTGAAAAATATATAAGAACTAAAAACAGAAAAATTTCTTTCATTTCTTATGGGAGAAGTACCCTGTGCCAACCGACAACTACATCCTAGTCAATGGTTTGACTACCTCAGAGTATTATAGAGCTTCGTCAATATTTAATAATGAGTCCTTATCAGTTTACTACACTTTTGTTATACTGTAATAATAAATTAAGAAACTTCTTTTTAAATTACACAAGATCTTTAAAATAGAATTGTTAGATAGAAAAAGCTCATCTAATGTCATAGCTAATAAGCTAAAATTTGATACAAAAATTCTTATGATCTGACCATTTTTGATACACTAAAAATAATAGAAATTAATTAAAATAATTTATAATCATTTTTCTTGTAGTGAAATTTTTCCTTTAATACAAATAATATTCTCAGGATGAAGACTTTGTAATTCAATTTGTTTAATCTAATTTACTTTTAAATTAGATCAATTTCAAAACTATTCTGGTAAAGTTCATTTTTCAAATCATAATGAAATTTAAGTTGGAATTGAATCATTATAGAGATGTTCTATTTATTTTATTTATCTCGAGACACAATAAGGAAGTCATAGACGAATTGTTTATTTTATCCGTCGTTAATTACAAGCCCTTTTTGGGGGGGTCGGTAGGCTAGGCGGTAGCGTGACAGCGAGCTAACCAGGGGACCCGGGTTCGAATCCGACTCGAGGCAGCCAGCTAAAATCTGACCCCCGGGGGTAGAGACAAATTTTAAAAATATAGCTAGTATCGTAATTGGGCTTATGGCTAGAAAGGCCGAAAAGCCAAAAAAAAAAAAAAAAAAAAAAAAACAAGCCCTGTTTACCATGATATTTACACGTTCACTTAGAAAATACATATATATTTAATATTCCACAAAATTAAGAAATCCCTCTCTAAAGAAGGAAATTTTCAATTAAATTAATATTCAAGAAATAATTTAATTTTAGGGTCAAAAATCTAATATTTTAGTAAAAATATTTTTACATTGCATATCAAAGGGCTTCATCTCCTCAGGAGTTGTACCCGAGTACTAACAGGCTTGCCTGGTTTGTTAATTCGACCCTCGAAACAAAAACACACTCTGACATGCCATATTATATTATGTGAGTTGTATATTTGAAAAAAAATCCATCTATTTTTCAAACAAAGATACTCAAATCTTTAAATCTCAAATTAATTTTGTTTATAATGAAAACAAACTTTAATAAAAAAAATGGAGGATAAAGTAAAATCTTTCTTAGGACTACGCTAGCCAGCTAGAGCCGCAACAAGTAATTCCTTTTTAACATTTTTGTCTTAATTTTAGTGAAGTCCAAGTGAATATTCTCTCTCTATATATCGAGCATCTAAGTACAAAAGGTCATTTCTGGAATAAAAGAAATGAAGAAATCAGCCTCTAATAGTCTGAACAGGTTTGGACTTGTATTTGAAATTCCTGCAATGACTTGTCTAAAGGAAGATTCTATCCTTGCCCTTTTTAATAATTTTTCATGATCAGATTCTAATGAAAGAATCGCTCACTTGCACATTTATTAAATAATAAAAAAAGTGATAAATTTTCAAGACTCGAAACCCTAGAACCCAACCGTTCTGGTAATTAATAATAGACATAAATATAAATTGTTCATTTAAGCCTATTTCACGACATTGGATTAAAATCTCAATAAAATCATCCAAAAAATGTTTTCTGTATATGAGAACCCAAAATCTAATCAGTTCTCCACATTGAAAATACAAAAAAAATTTATAAAAAAAATAACTTATTCGTTCACAACAATTTGGTAACACACGCACGTACCTACTAACTATCAGTTAATATCACGAAAAATATATTTTTTGAATGTTCACTTATTAGGGCTTTCTTGTAGACCAAAACACCATGGTTTCGCTTAATTTTTACTTTACCATACAGGGTATGGACAAGTGTTGTAATCGTGCAAAGTGGTTTTATTCCTTCTTTTTTTCGAAATATCTCTAAAATGGCTAAAACTCTTTTGATTAAAAAAATTGGACGAAACCAGGGCATTTCGGTCTACAAAAAAGACCTAATAAGTGAACATCGAAAAAATTATATTTTTCGAGATAATAATTGTTTTGTCAAAATGTCTGTTAGTCTGTCTGGTTGTCAGTTAGTCTGTGCGTTATCAAATTTTGTGGACGAGCTAGCTCAAAAACTAATGTGAATATCAAAACCAAATTTCACACTTATTTTAGTCCATTGAGATTAAGAGCTGATTAGATTTTGGTGCATATCAACCCAAAGGGGGATGGAGGGGGGGTTAAAAATTAAAAATCTAGGCCATTTGAGCAAACTCAACCAAATTTTGTATACATAATCAGTGGGACCCCAGAAGTCTAAAAATGTAAAAACTAACCGCCCAAAATTAGGGGGGGCGTAGGGTCAAAAAATGAAAATCTAGGCCCTTGTACCAAACTCAATCAAATTTTGTATACATAATCAGTTGTACCCCAGAAGTCTAAAAATGCACAAACTAACCGCCTAAAATGAGGAGGGGGTGTAGGCTCAAAAAATGAAAATATAGGCTCTTGTACCTAACTCAACCAAATTTTGTATACGTAATCAGTGGGACCCCAGGAGTCTAAGAATGGAAAAACTAACCCCCCTCTCCTAGATGATTATAAATAATTTGATTAAATATTAAATATAAGTGAGGGACCAGGTTGTACGGTAAAGTCAAGTGGGTGGCCACATCACAATACGTCAGCTTATTTTAATCAAAATACTTTCAGACGTTTTTGAGATATTTCGAAAAAACGAACCAGAAAAATACACTTTTTTCATGCACAATTACAATAATTGACCATACTCTGTATTTTAAAGTAAAAAAAAAATATATATTTTTCTAAAAGAAAGACTTTTCGTTCTTGAGATATAGTAGATATCTTAAACCTGATACACATACAGACAGACAGGCGGAAAAAATCATGATTGAAAATGATTTGTCTCCATGTTTCAAATATTTTTATGCACAATGAGAAAATATATTTTTTCGCGCGAATTCAGTACTAGAGCCGCCTAGCAAGCAAACGAACCGACTAATTTCAAACAGAAATTAAGTACAAATTTAACTGCTATTTGGATCATGAGTTTCTTATAAATAAGGCTTTAGGGGAGGTTATCGATTTCAACTCGTCAGAACAAAGACCATGGATTTATATACGAAATACAGGGAAAGGACAGAGATGGTTCTAGGTCAGGGAATCGAGTGAATTATAGTTATATGGCCGGGTCTTTATTAGTCTCTTCTAAATTGCATCTTAATATGCAATTAATAAAAATTTCACGTTCTGACATATACCATGTCATCGTTTACTCTCACTATTTACACTCTTTAATTTTGGGACATGTAATCTCTTTGTATATATGATAAGTTTCTAATGATAAGAGAATATTTAAAACAATAGTGCTGTCTTTTTTGTTATTCAGTTTAATCATGACGACAGTTGAAGAGTTACGGGAAATAATTATCCAGGAATTTTCTATTCCTGAAAGTGATCTTTTTATCAAGAAATTTACAGAAAATTTTTTTGGCTTTTGTTCGGATTCATATCAAGTTGAATTATTTCGGAAAGGAGAAAATGACAAGAAATCCAGGGAGAAATTGTTTATTAAAACTATCCCGGAAATTAACTGGAAAACAGATTTTCCAAATTTAAATGATTTGTTTCAAAATGAAGTTTTTATGTTTCGCGAATTTTTAGTGGAAATTTTTAACGAATCGAAATATAAAGATGAATTATGGAGTTTATTCCCGAAATGTCTCTATGCGAATGATAAAGTGATCATAATGGAGGATTTAAGTGAAAATGGTTATCGTATTGGTGAAAAGTTTTTAGACGAACAACATTATCAAATTGCATTGATTGCATTGGCGAAATTCCACGCAGCAAATTATGCATATAAAATACGTCATCCAGAAAAATATGCAGCGTTTGTTAAAAAAATAAAAACATGCTGTTCGGAAAATTACGAAGGAGAAAGTGAATTGTTCTCTATAACCTCAACACATGTGTTAGAAAAATATGAAGAAAAATATACAGATGAATCGAAAATTTATCCAAACGCCATGTTGAAGGTAAAAGAATCCGTCCGGGCACCGGCGGAATTTCTTAAATCTGTGTTTTCCGATGAAAATGAACTGGCGATTCTCTGTCATGGCGATTTCAATCGCAACAATATCATGTTCCAGTACAACAGTGACGGAATCCCGGTTGGTGTGAAAATGATCGACTTGCAAACGCCCCGCTACGGTTCACCTGTCATCGATACATCGTTTTTTGCCTATTTAAATTCGAAACCCGAAATGCGTCTCGACCATTGGGATCGGCTCTATAAGGAATATTTTACATATCTCACGACTTATCTGCGTCATGAATTGCAAACGGAACTCTTGCCGGAATGTTTCACACTCGACCGATGGAAACAGGAATACTCGCTGCATGCAATTTATGGATTTTATATTGCGTCGTTTTTTTACGTATCATGATGACGTCCGAGGAATTTGTCGCAAAAATAAAATGGAAATGGTATTCAACCGGAAAAAAAGATCAACGGGAAAATTTACTATTTGGTACACCGGAAACGGACGATCTTCTTGTTGAAATATTACGTGAATTTGTCCAAAAACATTTTAATAACAGTGAAATAGAAAAATGAAAATACATTATTTTAAATTTGTGATTATTCATTAGATCAAGAGTTTATAAAGAGTGCGTATTCTGCTTGATATAAATAAATATACATTTAATTGGATTTTTTTTAATTTTTCCCTTAAATTTAATAATCTTTTTGTTTTTCTTTTTTTTTTATGAAAATTGACGTATGGCCGATGTCTATAGTAGCTTATCTCGGTGGCAAGTCGAGGAATTCCGGTGTAATAAAAAATAAGGCCGTACCCAGATTTTTGGTTTGGGGAGAGGGGCAGATAGATCAAACATTTTTTCATCATTCACAATTTTTTGAATGGTCTTAGGACCTTTAAAGCTAGAATTATTAAAAAAAATCGCAATTTTAAACTACCATCTTATCTGAAAAAATTAAAATTGCATTTTTTTTAACAACTCAAATTCTAGAAAAATTTTATGGCATATTTTGGCAGTATTTACTGCATAAAAAGCTGGTCTCTAGTTATAAGGTACGTAACTATTAGTGTGCTGTCCGACTCGCACTTGGCGGACTTATTATTCTCACGGCTGCTACGGCTACTTGTGTGTGATCGTCTCAAGATGCACGAGCCAGGCTCACACTTTTGTTTATGATATTGATGTGAGAAGGAGATACACCAGAAGGTGCATCCCCTAAAGGCCTTTGTGGGATGGCCCCTCCATCGTGAAAAGAACAGAGTAGAAGGAAAGAAGCCGGGATCACGAGCCAAATCTCAGAAAGTTAGATACAATCCAATTTACTAAGATTTTTAACGGCTTCGAGCAGTGGTAAATTCTCCGCGCGATAAATTAGGTTTAATTTATCGACCACTTAATTTTTATTACCAGACCCTATACTTACAGAAAAAATGTCTAAGTATAGCCGGGAATCGAACCCGAGACCTCCGGGTTGCCAGCCAGACATGCTGACCATTAAACCCACCAGAGAGGCGGACTTGATCGATTTTGTTATCATTATATTCTCTAATCATTATATAACATGTAATTTTTTTATCCAATTTTTCATTTGCAATTTTCATTTAAAATTTATATCATTTACTAATATCTATTCATTTATTGAATTGATATGAGTAATTTATTTTGTGATATAAAAAATTTAATAACATAGCTAACATTTTCCTCGTTATGGTCGGACGAGCTATTATCAGAATGAGGAAAATTGGACAATGCTATTCAAGGTTTAGCAGACAATTTTTAGTATAAAATAGAACTAATAGATTATTGGAATTTTGTTTAATAATAATTTATTGTAATAAACTTTCACTTAAGACTTCCAAAGCAGGTCCAGCTCTGGCTACAGGCATCCTAGTGCCCAAAAAGTTGTGGATAAAAGAATTTTAAGAAATAGTTTATAATTTAATCTTTCCCGAGGGGAGAACCGCAACCTAATATCGTGTACACCTACTTCCACTTCCACTTTCATTTCCAAGTAGAAGACAATAGATGAAGGGGCATTATCTAATGCAGTGTTTATCAACCGTTTGTAGAGCGAGGAACCCTAGAGCTCTTATATTAGAACTAAAGGATGGACTAAAGATAGTTAATTATATACCTCCTTCCTAATATTTAGTATGTGTGTAGCAAATTTTACGGTGATTTCCTTATATTAACGCGCTATCCCTTTCATAAATGATCGTGTCCCTTTCAATACAACCCATTTTTAAAAGGGACAAAATATACTTTTTTAAAATTCGAAAATATATTACTAAGAACGATTGAATGTGTTTTATTGTATTTTATTTCAATAGACAAAAAATTGAAATTTTTAATTCTACTTTTACCTCTTTAAAATGTTATATTATTTATTTGCTAGAGCCTCCACAGCAAAAATGTCCCTTTCATCCCACCTCTCCCCTACGTTATAGTATTGCTGTGTGTATTTTTATTTATATTAATCTAAGGCAAAGTCTTGGTTTATCCTTTAAAAAGTTTTGTGATTTATTCTAAGCATTTTTTAGGGATTTCTTAAGAATTTCTAAATCATTTCCCATCCGAATAAAGTTAATCTAAGAGTTTTTCCATCTTTATTTATTCTTGAGTAAAGGTTAGCTTAGCCTTACAGTCAAATAAGCTAATAGATTAAGGCTATATTTGACTATAGGTGAACGCTTACATATCTTACGGTTACCTAATTTAGGTGACACGGTGGCAGGCAAAGATATCCAAAGTTTAATTTGACTGGGCCGGTTAAACAAATCGGGCCTATACCTTTATGAGACAGCTGCGGAGCCAACATATTTAGAAGAGATAATAATAAAATAATCAAAAAATAATTAAAAGTATTTTTATTTATTTTCAAACTGTTTTTAAAAATAAAAAATAAGAATAAAAATCTCTGAAATAAAGTTAATTTGTTAGTCTTGCTTACAATCATTTAATCAGTTTATTAACCCTCCTCCGAAAATTTATGATTCTTTATCCTAGATTAATTACATAAATTAATCATGAAAATTAATTGAATATATGCCAGTACTTGTGTACAGCAATAATTTTATAATATAATGATATCAAAAAACAAACATTCTCATATTTTAAATTAAATACGAAATGATCTGTATTTCAGATTAATATTATTTTATTTTCGTATTTCTTATTAAATTTCGAAATGAAAATTGTTCATTCCCTATATAAAAATCATTAAAATAAAGTAAAAAAATTTAAAACAATCATTATTACATTCAATATTTACCTTTAGTAATACCTACATGTCATCTTATCTTTATCAAAGTAAATAAATAATAACATAAATAATATAAATATGATATTCAAATGTTGCACAATATCGTAAGATTTCTTTTGGAATTCAAGATTGGAGATTTTTCATATGAGAAAATTATCGTATTTTTAAAAAATATGATTTTTTCACAATTACAATACTTCCCAAACTATAAGAATGGAAAAATAAAAAAAAAAAAAAAAAATGAACAACAATTTTCACGAAAAGTATTTCTGCATATAAATACTTACCTATAGAATTTTATAAAATAAAAAAAAAAAAAATTGAAAATCGAATTTCAGGAGGATGATTTAAATCTGAGCTATTGTGGTCACAGTATTCCATTTTAAGAACCATCCAGTAAGAATGAGTAATCTATATAAAAAATTGATTAATTCACTCTTCCTAAGCAAACACACTATTAGCTACCCTATATATCTTGCTTTGCTTAGGATCTTTTATGAGAACCAATCCTATTATCAAAGACCAAAACAAAAACCCTAATTATATTAAGTTATAATATATTAAGCAAACGTTATGTTAAACTTCCCGTATGAACCCTAAGTTAATTAAGCATCATTTAAGGCTGTTAGTTCCTAGATAAATGACCTTATGATGTGGTATATTTATATCGATGCCCATTATCGTCATGAAACTAGCATCTCTCAGGGATTCTTTGGAGAGTCCTAAAATAGAACTCTATGTATCTTTAGTAAGAAGCTAAATCCATATATTTATAGAGATTAGTTAAGGGCCTAAAATCTTAAATAAATAATAATATTTAATTTCAAGTAAATAAAAACGTTTTATTTACCAAATCATGGCTCTTACACCTCGGTTACATGAAGACCCAAATAAATAAAAAGTTCGATCCTCACTTCGGCAGGACCGTGCATATCTTTGGATTAGATACTTGAGAAGGTCTAAAATATTCACTGAAACACTATAGTGTGAGAACTAACATCAATGAATAACAAGTCTCAAATTTTGGCAGTGATAAAGTTCTTATATAATAATATACCTAGTCTATAAAAATAGTCGCTAAATTCAAATTTATAATTATAATAATAATTATTATTTTTATTAGGTTTATTTTTTTAGACTTTGACTTTCAGAGTGTCAATAAAGAAGATTTTTCGGTTTGGGGCACCTTTATAAATATATTTAGAATTTTATTATGACTTTTTGAAATAAGCAACATTATGAACTGTTAAAATGTATATTTTTAACTTATTAAATTAAATTATTTATTAAAACATCAATAAATATACAAAAGATAAATACACGGCGTTTCGATTACTTTACAAATCGTTTTCAAGGGTGATATATCGTAACACAGCGGAGGCCAACGGGTAAACTTGAAATCGAACAGAGAAGACGTGATCGAAACGTTGTGTATTTGTATTGTGTTTATTTGTTAGTAGTTTAATAAATAAATTTAACACTGCCAATTGTGGTTTATTTCAAAAAGCTCTAATAAACTATTCAATCACCAAAGCTTTAAGAACGTTCCCTAATATAGCTCAGATGGAGTTCACTCTTTCCCCTACTCACACATGCGCAGAAAGGCAAACATATTTTACTGCGTCGTTTCTCGGATCTGGCAACATTGCATTCTTACCGACGCTAAAAGACAAAGAATAAAAAAAAACACTTCATGAATCAGCTCAATGCGAAATTCCAGATGAGAACAGTATAGTTAGGTTGAGAGAATTAGCTAAGAATCTCAAATGCACCAGCTGCAGAAGTTTTTTAGATATGGAAAAAAAATGATATTATTTCGACGCGTTCAAGTCGCCATCCCTCAGTTGGCATGTCATGAGAGAAAAAATGAAAACCATCAAAAGTACCTAACTTTGAACATTTTTCGGACAAAACGAATATCGCTTCTTACAATTATTTTAACGGAAAAATATTCGTTATATCTTCAGTTAATGATAGTCAGTTTTTCAAAATAATTTCAAGAAAATTAAGATTGTTATTTAATAAAACAGTCTATTTAACATCAATCGTGATAGGGTTCACGTGTTAAATATGCAAATTTCAATGGTCAATATTTACAAATGATGCAAGGACTATTGAAAAAAATTCTACGTATAAAGGAGACACTTATAAATATGTGTATTCAAAGTTTGTAAAGGATTGCAAGAAAATCGATTTATTCCCAGGTAGCACAAGAATAATCTAAAAATATTCTCATAATATCTTCTCTGGACATTTGAATATCCTGGGAATAATCTTTCAATCTTCGTAGATATTCTGTGAATTTTCTTAGAACTAAAATATTCGTGTAGGACATTAAATTCCCTTTTCCTGAATATTCCGAGTTGCGCATTCTTGGAATATTCAGAAAAGAATATTCTCAGAAGATTAAATCCTATACAAATATTCTGTGGTCTCCTGGAGATAATTGGAATATATATGTTCTTTAAATAACTTCTTAGAATATTCTGGGGATATTGTGTGTTACCTGGGTTAGGGAACCTCCTTAATCAATTTGTAAAAGCTATTTAGAATTGTAGTGATTTTCAAGAATTTTTGTTTTCAATTATGAAAATGATTATTTCTCATTAAATTTAACTAATCTTTGGCTTGTCAAATTTTGACTCTAAAAGGATAAAATACATAAAATGAATGAGTATCAACTCTTCATTTTTTTACTTGCAATTTCTTCAATCTGATTACACGATTCATTTATTTGAAGATGAGCCGACCATTTCAAAAATTCGTCAAACATTTCCCCAACCGTCAGCCCAATTAAATTGCACGCTGTTATTTATTATAATAGGGAATTATGGATTGCACAAAAGCAAAAAAAAATCAGAATAATTCGATTGAAATTTTGTATCGCGCCTCAGCATGAGGTCGGGGTGTCGTGATTCGCCTTCTGGTTCCTGTTTGCACTCAGCACTTGCTTAATCAGCGACAACATCACCAATAGCACTCAATGGATGGTGATCGCCTCGCGTGATGTACTGATGTTCAATCAGGTATTAGGAATATATATAATCGAAGGAACCTCCGCAAAAGAGACTTTCACAAAAAAATCTAACGAGATTGTCAATTTTGCAAGTGGCGGGGGGAGGGTGGCTTGGAGAGGCGACAGTTTATGGGATGTCACGGGGAATCACGTATTTAGAGCTTTCCAGGAGAATATAAAAGGATCAGAAAGAATCATCCAAGGTACGAGTAATCGATTTGGTGCAAATAGCGAAACATCAAAGCACCAACCATTGAGAGAAACCATCCAGCAAGATGAAGGTAGGTCTCAAGCTTACTACCTAACCACCAATATTCAAATTTTTTTATATGTAACGTAACATATTTTAAAATGAAATTTCAATGGCTTGGTGCGTACTGGGTATGTTAATTTTTAAGGGAGGATGAATAAAATAAATTATTCATCTCCCCTTAAAAAGTAACATATTTTATCTGGTACCTATATTGTATAATCAATTTAAAAAATAATTATTTTTTTTTATTTCAAATTTGATATATCTTCTATTTCATTTGTCTAAGACAGGCTTTGAGAAGTCAACGGGGTAAAATTGAAATGAGGGATGATTAAATTTTTTATTATAATGTTAGAAATTTTATGTGAAATAATATTATATACAGTTGACTCTCGATAATTCGAACCTCAATATTTCGAATTTTTCGATAATTCTAACTCTTCAGCTGTCAACTTCGATAAATCGAAAAAATGCTGTGTGTTTTGATACGCTGGATAACTCGAAACCCTTTTCATAATAAGAGGGGAGAGAGCGTTTTATAATTCGAATTAGGCCACTTCCCCTCTTTATAATTGGAATTTTTCCTAGCAATGTTTACGGTGCTCCTCAATTATAATTAGGCATGCTATTATCTATTTCAATCTTATAACATACTCGTATGTTTGTCGTTTTCATTATTTTTACTTTTTTACTTGAGGCTAATATATTAAAAATATTTTTTTTCCTCTTGATAATTCGAAGTTTCGATAATTTGAATTTTTCTTGTAGTTCCTTGGATTTCGAATTATCGAGAGTCGACTGTATATTATGTCATATATATATATAATATTAAAAAATATATATTTAATGCAGTTTATTGTTCAATTATATTGTTTTTTATTTTTTGGTATTTTTTTTTTTACTTATAACTTTATTTTAAATTCTAGAAATCAATTGAATAAATTTAAATGCTGTTTTGAGGTTTCCCAGATTCTAAAAAATTAGAAAAATAAAAAAAAATACTATCTTTTAACTCGAGGGAGTAATATCTTTATAAGCAAATATAAAATTTTGGGGGTAATACGCAAAAAGATTAAGAGATTACTTTTTACTAGGAAGAAGTAGTGAAATAGTACTACATGAAAAAAGTGGTGTTTTTTGCTTCGTATTTTCAAAATATATCAAAAAAGGGCTAAATAGAAAATTTCGTTTTGATACTTTCATTGGTTTTGAGATAGAGCGTAGGCATAATTTGGTAACAAACGCATTAATCACTAACAGACATTTGGCAAAATAATTAATAACTCTTAAAATATAAATTTTCGATTATATACAAGTTTTTATTGTAGATCGAAACTCCGTTATTTTTTTATCAAAAAGCTAGTTTATATTGAGATTAAGACCTTTTAGGTATTAGTTGAAATCGTACCATAAACTAGAGGGGAGAGATTTTAAAAATTTGAACCCTTTTCCTGATTTGATCAAATTTTGTACAGTTATTGTTATTGACCCTGTGAAACTATCCGTTGAATAATAAATTTGATTTTTTTATTTAATTATAATATACGAGGGGTAGGTGTATGGTAAATTCATCAGATGGCTATATCACAATTCTAAAATACAAGTTTTATTAATTATATTCATTTAGGTGGAAAACACTCACAGAAGAATAAGTTCTACAAATAAGAAGGAGGGGCTATTCTTTGGGAAGGTTAAAATAACAAGTGACTAGTAATAAGTTAAATTTGATTGAGGGAGCGAGGATTTTTGGGTTAGACCCCTCATGAGGTAATCCCTAATTTATGTAGGAACCAGATTAAGGTGAAGGCCTTATGTAGATTTTTCTTTGTCATTCAATGATATCATCATAAGCTTGAAACGAACAATTCATTATCGGAAATATCGGGTTTTCAATATAATTTTCGATTTACATAAAGGATGGTGTGGCATTAGTACAAAGCTTCCAGATCATCATCCTGAAATCCAAAATTTTTATTATTTTATTTGTATTGAGAAATTCCTTCTTCTTATGGGAAAGAAAACAAAATATATGCGAGAAATAAATAAATGCAAAGATTTTTTTGATGAGTAGCAGCAGAGTTTTTAATTTTATGAAAGCAAATCAAAGAGGGTGTTCTCTGGTTGATACAAATAATTATAGACAGATGAACACCTATATCATCTTGTTAAATCCCAAGGCTTTGGTACTCTAGTCTCAACAAATAAAATTATATCTGTGTATACAAATATCTAGTTATTTATAACAAATAAATTTATGATTAGGGTGATTTTTATTAAGTAGAAAATTTCTACACCTGAACCAAAAATTCAGTGAAATCATTTATCTTACCAAATATAAAAAAAGATAAACTATAGATATTAAAGGGTTTTTTCTTCCTATTGAAATATTTTCAATATGGATATAACCTGTCTTGAAATCAAAGACTTTTTTGAATTTTGATTTTTTTTTTAACATAAATTTTGGCTTCTACCTCAGAAAAATTACGTTTATGGTTATGTTAAAATATTAAGAATAACGAATAGGAGATTAAATTCTCCCTTTAGAATTGAAATTTTTTAAAGAATTAATGAATTTTTTTTCATTTTCTATTTAATTGCAATGAGATAAGTTTAAGCTTCATTTATAAGTAACTATGAGGAATAGCTATTTTCGACCAAACATTCTCATTAAAATACATATTAAATACTTCGTTCAGAAATCGATATCTTATTTAGTATTATTTGAAAATGAATATGGATTTATGGGTCTAAACTATTATACTTAACTATTTTATACTGTTTTGAAATTTAAGAAAAAATCCTATTAAAAATTAAAATACAATTATAGATACTACTATCATTCACCTCTTTTTGAAATTTCGAAACGGATTTGTATTCTAAGGAAAAGCCAAAAGACCATCATCCTAAGGGTATTAGAGATGATTTTTATTATATCTCAGAAGGGATGATTTCACTATTTCGGGAATTGAACTCGAGTGCTATTTAATCCACTGGGAATTCTTCTGACATATACATATATAAATTATCTGTGACACTTAGAATTAAGTAAATTATTTATATTTATTTATTTAATTGACAATCTCTTGTGTTTTCTTTAGAAATCTTAACCCTGCTACAATTGGCAATTCGAACTGTTATATTCATAGATATGTATTCAATTTAAAAAATTTTAAATATTTATAAATTTGAAAGTTTCATGTTGACGTCCCTGGTCTCCTAGAGGCAGGGTAACCGCGAAGTCTACCTAGAATCCAACGCTCTCAAACCCCCAATTTAGAAGAACTTGAAAACGACTCCAGAATTAGGAGTCGAAACGTTTTGCATATTAATAAAAATATATTATCCGAAAATGCATAATCTAAATGAATTTTTAATTTAGAATATATTAATTATAATGCTTCATATTTTGGTGAATTATTTTTTTTCAATCATAAAAACATTTCTAAGTTAGTAGCAATTTTCTTAATTAACGAGCTTGTTAGTCGATAAATAAGATTTATTTGTAAGAAAGCAATCATCTGCTGATTGCAATTGAGTTGGAACAGTTTCGACATTTAGAACGATGGTGACTTATTATAACTAACAAAGAATAGAAAAACTGAAGATGAAAGAAAGAAGATTTATGAGATGATGTTGAATCTTACTCACACTCATACACATTAATATCATCATTCAGCCATCTGGGTTCACTGCTGAACTTAGACCTTTTTATGCTTTTAAGCCATCCACCTTCGACGATGGTCAGTACATCGTAATAGGATTGAAAACGATATATAAAAAAAAATATTAGAACACGTTGAGCGAATCCTTAAATAAGGCAAAAAATGCTAAGATTCACGTGATAGATTTAAACTCAGGGCCGCCCGGGGCTCGGGCCAAAACCAAAATACTGGGCTGCCATAAAAAATATTTTTTATTTTTCACTTATTTTTCTATTTTTGGTTTATTGAAAGGATATGATTAAATTTAAGAAAAGTTTTTGTACTGTTGAACAAAACTTTGAGAGCCTGGTTTTTAAGATTTATTTATACACTAATTTAAGAATTAAGAAAAGACTCGGCCAAAAATTATTATATATAATTTCAATAAAGTTTTCAAAATATTATTTTCTATAGCTTATTTTTAAAGCAATTCATTAATGTCTATATAATAAACATTTTCTAAAATTAAATTACTACCAACATCTTTTAAGTGCAGGCCTGTGACGATTGTCTAGGGGCGAAACTGGACACACTACTTAATATTTCGATTTGAAATTAGGCATAATAGTATTCTAAGCTTATTGCATTATATTGACTGTTTATTTGTCAAAATTTTTATTCTATTATTAAAAAAATATATATATAGATATAATATATATTTCATTTATATAATCAGTCAGCTCATATTTAAATTTGTCTCTCGGGGTGAATAATTTCTTTAGCAGATCCCATCGAATTGAATCGAATTTATTTGAAGATCTTCTATTGATACATAGAAAGAAGAATTTCCTTAACGTTAATGAATATATTATATTGAAAAATAAATAAAATTCTTTTAAAAAACCATAGATTATAACACTTTTAAAAGATTACATTTTTTGGAAAAATCATGTCTTCCTCTTAGATAGGTGCTCTCTATTCTTCTAATCATAAATTATAAAGATTTTTTTCTATTCTGAAAAATGGCGCAAAATTACATTTTTAAATTGTTTTTGGGGTTCATATCGAATTTTAAAGATTTATATATTAAATGACTTTATAATCGGGTTAAGTGGGACTATGATAGTTGGAATGTTGATTGAATAAAATGACAAGAGCTTTTACTTTTTAGTCGATTCTTTTACTTTTCCTTCATTTTTCAAAATTTCTATTTGGATTAAATTTTTCTTTTCATATTTTTAAATAAATAAATTATTAAATTTTCACAACGAAAGAGTGGCTAGAACAAAGTAATTATAATAAACATAGCTGCTTTTGTTAAATTTAGTTTTGTTCGTACGAAGTAATAAAAAGCTTGATTTCCGCAAACTTAGAGTTCCAGACAAATCCTAGTACATGTATTCTAATATAAATTGTTAATTAAATTTGATGATTCTTTGCAAATTATTTTCTTTAGCATAACTAATTTTTGAAATTTTATTTTTAGATATTTCTAGTGCTAACTCTTTTGATTGCTGCGAAAGCCGAACCACCTCCAAATTCGTATTTGCCACCTTCGGCGGGTGGAAGTACTGGCGGCCAGTCTTTAAATACCTTTGGTGCCCCAGGAGCTTTTGGACAAACACCACCTTCATCTACTTATGGTTCACCAAACGCAAACGGTAATTCTTTTGGCGGTCAGGGTGCAGGACGTCCATCGAGTCAATATGGTCCACCTTCTAGTGGAAATGGCCAAGGTGGCCGAAATGGGCATGGAAGCAGCCCTTCTAGCCAATACGGACCTCCAGGGAATGATAATTCTTTAGGTGGTCAAGGCGCTGGTCGTCCGTCCAGTCAATATGGTCCACCTTCTAATGGGAATGGCCAAGCTGGAGGCAGACCTTCTAGCCAATATGGTCCTCCAGGAAATGGAAATTCTTTCGGAAATCAAGGTGCTGGACGTCCATCCAGCCAGTATGGTCCACCTTCTAGTCAAGGAGGCCGAAATGGTCAAGGAAGTCGTCCTTCAAATCAATATGGTGCTCCTGGTTCAAATGGGGGCCGTCCGGGTCAAGGAAGTTCTTTCGGCACTCCATCATCTCAATATGGTCCTCCAGGCAGCGGTAGTTCCTTTGGAGATCAAGGGGCAGGTCAACCATCTAATCAATATGGCCCACCTTCGAGGGGAAATGGATTTAGCGGAAGCAGTCCTTCTAATCAATATGGTCCTCCTGGAGATAGTTCCTTCGGAGGACGCCCATCCAGTCAATCTCCTTCTGGTGGTCGAAATGGACAAGGTAGCAGTCCTTCTAATCAATATGGAGCCCCTGGAAATCAAAATTCTTTTGGTGCACAAGGTGGACAAGCTACAGGAGGAAGACCATCGAGTCAGTACGGTCCCCCTTCAAATGGTCAGTCATCTAACAGAGCTGGGGGTAACGGATCTCCTTCGGATTCTTATGGGGCTCCAGGTATTGGGAACGGATTTGGAGGAAGAAATAAGCAACCATCAAGCACATATGGAGCGCCAGGAGGTGATGGTTCTAATGCAGGTGGATATCAAGGTACCCCATCCAATACATATGGAGCTCCAGGAAGCAGATCGGGTTCTCCGTCAAGCACTTATGGAGCTCCAGGAAGTGGCTCAGGATCGCCATCAGGCACTTACGCCGCTCCCGGAGGTAGTAATGGATATGGAGCAAGTGGGTCACAAGGACAAGGAAATGGAGATGAGTCATCGGTAAAATAAAATGTTTTATTTTCATTACTACCCAAAATTTAGGATCAGTCTTCTTGGTTTAAAAAATAGTTTTTAAAATTTTTTAAAGTTCTATCATCAAAATTTTAGCTAAGGAGTCGAACAATTTAAAAATTTGTATTTTTTAAAAGTATATTATTTATTATAGATAGTTCTTTAGCTTTATTCTCAAAAATAGTTCAAATCATTCTAATTGAATGGTGGAGCTAAAATAATGTTTTAATATTAATTAGATGTGACAAATCAGAGGAAAAAATGAACAAATAAACACCGTGTTAAAACAGGCAATTGGTCGCATGTTTTAACACGGGGTTTAATTGTTCCTTTTTTCCTCTGATTTGTCACATCTAATACTGATAATGGAACTGAATAATAATGATGATTTAATATTAATATTTATTTAATTTAATAAGAATTCTTCATTTGTAAGGGAACACATTTTTGTTTTATTTAATTATAAAGTTTTCTAAAAAAATTGTTTATTTCAGGAACCACCAAAATATGAATTCAACTATGAAGTGCAAGATGCTGAAACTGGAACTGAATTCGGACATACAGAAACACGAGATGGTGATGTAGCTCAAGGTCAATACAATGTTTTATTGCCTGATGGTCGTAAACAAGTTGTTGAATATGAAGCAGGCGTAGATGGATATAAGCCTGAAATTCGTTATGAAGGTGAGGCAAATACTGGAGCTGGGGCAGGCGCTGGTGCCGGTGGTTATCCTAGTGGTCCATCAGGCGGACAAGGCCCATCAGGTGGACAAGGATATCCCGGGGGATCAGCTGGTGGACAAGGTTATCCCAGCGGCCCATCAGGCGGACAAGGCCCATCAGGCGGACAAGGATATCCCAATGGACCATCAGGTGGTCAAGGATATCCCGGGGGATCAGCTGGCGGACAAGGTTATCCCAGCGGACCATCAGGTGGACAAGGGTATCCTAGTGGATCATCTGGTGGGCAAGGGTATCCCAGTGGATCAGCTGGCGGACAAGGGTATCCTAGTGGATCATCTGGCGGACAAGGGTATCCTAGTGGATCAGCTGGCGGACAAGGTTATCCCAGCGGACCATCAGGCGGACAAGGGTATCCTAGTGGATCAGCTGGCGGACAAGGTTATCCTAGCAGCTCATCTAACGGACAAGGGTATCCTAGTGGATCAGCTGGTGGACAAGGTTATCCCAGTGAACCTTCAGGGGGACAAGGATATCCCAGTGGATCATCCAACCGACACTCAAATGGTGGTTCAAATGGTTCTAGACGCCAGAATGGAGGTTCTAATAGTCAAGGCTATCCCAGTGGTGGTCCTTCAAGTGGCCAAGGACCCTCAGGAGGAGCTTCTTCTACCGGTGGAGCTGGAGGTGGTAGTCATTCAGGGTATCCCCGAGGCGGCCCGGGTGGATTTAACCCAAGTGGCTCAAGAGGTCATCAAGGGGGCTATTAACTTTAAATTAAAATGTTAATTTAATCAAAGTTGACGATATTATTGCTTATTTAAATTAATTTGCTGTTATTAATATATTTGTATTATTATTACTTATTATTATGATTGTGTAATTTATTTATATTTGTTTCAATTGTTGTATTAGAATAGATAGTTTAAGTATTTTAAGTGAAAATAAAAATCATTATGCTTGTGAAATTTTAGTATTTTGAATTATTTTATGGTAACCATTCATTTAATCCTATTTATATTTTATTTTTTTATAATCTTTGGTTCAAAATGAAGAATGTTTCTTCAATTAAATCCTGATGTACAAAAGAATTAGAATCACTCAAAATTTATTTTATAAAGAATATAGTTAAATAAGTCTTAAAAAGTCAAACAAATCTTCAATATTTATAAGATAGAAATAATTAAATAGGGGAAGAGAAACTTCAGTTTTAAAGGCTCAAACAAGAAAAATGAATAGAAAAAACTCCAAGTACGAGAAGTCAATTTAATTAATTAAATGATTGAGATTTTTTGAGTGGGGTTAAATTAATTGAAATTTTCAATTAATTTCAACGAGATTTCGGAGTCTAATTTATAAGGTGTCTAAAAACAATGATAGCCAAACAGTCTCATGATTGGAATTATCCCTAATTAAAATAGTTTTATAAGTGGAAACCGAGATGTTTTGGAAAAACATTAGAAAATGTTATTTAACTATTAATCAAATTCTATATAATCTATCAGATTATCAGTTTGTCCAACAAAGTCTCAAAAAGAAAATTGACTACGCTAACCGATTGATTGTTTATTTTATACTTGCACTCAACAATAGTTGTAAACGGTTTCCAACTATGAGAGGCATGTGCAGTTCTATCAATGGGTGCATAGAAGAAACTGATAATATGCTGTTACTGTTAGAATAGTTTGGCAATATTTTGTGTATTTAAAATCAGTTTATGAAGGTTTATGACTGGTGATTTATTTTTGAAGATTTGTGGTTCTAAATAGTCAATTTTTTTACTTTACCATATAGGGTATGGTCAAGTATTGTAATCGTGCATGAAAAAAGTGTTTTTTTCATTCTTTTTTTCGAAATATCTCAAAAACGGCTGAAACTATTTTGATTAAAAAAATTGAGCTAAGCCATGGCATTTCGCTCTAAAAAAAGCTCCAATAAGTGAACATGGAAAAAATTATATTTTTCGAGATAATAATTGTTTTGTCAAAATGTCTGTTAGTTAGTCTGTCTGGTTGTTAGTCTGTGCGTTACCAAATTTTGTGGACGAGCTAGCTCAAAAACTAGTGTGAATATCGAAACCAAATTTTACATGTAGTTTTGGACCATTGAGTTTAAGAGCTGATTAGATTTAGGTGCATATCGACCCAAAATTAAGGGGGGTGGAAGGGGGTTAAAAATTAAAAATCTAGGCCATTTGACCAAATTCAACCAAAGTTTGTATACATAATCACTGAAACCCCAGAAGTCTAAAAATGCAAAAACTAACCGGCCAAAATAGGGGGGGGGCGCAAGGCCAAAAAATTAATATCTAGGCCATTTGACCAAACTCAACCAAATTTTTATACATAATTAGTGGGACCCCAGAAGACTAAAAATGCAAAAACTAACCACCCGAAATGGGGAGGGGGGGGGGGGTTCAGGGTCAAAAAATTAAAATCTTGGCCATTTACCAAACTTAACCAAATTTTGTATACATAATCAGTGGAACCCCAGGAGTCTAAAAATGCAAAAACTAACCCCCTCCCCTACATGATTATAAATGATTTTATTAAATATTAAATATAAGTGAGGGGCCAGGTTGTATGGTAAAGTCAAGTGGATGCCCTCATCAGAACACGTCAGCCTATTTTCTCCTTATTTAATAAAAGTTGACATTTTGGTTTTGTTGAGGTTTCAGTTTATTAACATATTAAAGATTTAATTAGACAATAACAATTTAAAATGATTATTTATTATTACCCTATAGGCAATTATTTCTTCTTTTTTTATATATTAATAATATTATTATATTAATTTATATAAGTTTTAATTATTTTAATGTAAAATATGGTCTTATATTGAATATTTGATTCAAACGCGAAATTTGGAAAAAAATATAATTTTAATATATTCTGAAAAATCACTTTTTGCACCCATAGAAAAATGGAGAAAATGTACTAGATGAAGGAGGAGGTATCAGCCAAAGATGGAATCACTGGGTTCAATAAAACACCTTTTATAACGTTTCGGCCTGAATTTTATTTCGCCATCTTCAGTCAATTAGAAGTTATACACAAAATGCGGTACACTAATGTGATCGAACCAAGATCACATATGTGTACCGCATTTTGTGTATAACTCCTAATTGACTGAAGATGGCCAAATAAAATTCAGGCCCGAAACGTCTTATTAAAGGTGTTTTATTGAACCCAGTGATTGCATCTTAACCCAGTGATTGCATCACAACCACAAACTCTAACAAAATGGAGAAAATTTTACAAAGGGTTGTCCCTTATGATTAAATTCGATTTCGATAAAAAACAAAAGGCCTATATTTTAAAATATTTTGCGCCCTCCCCCTTTCCCTTCTCAGGCCAATACGCCCCCATGTACCGTAGGGATTGAGGGAACGGGAACGTTATTTAGGCCAATAAATCAACTACATAGTGGATTAGTTATTTTTTAATAATAATTGTTCATCGTGGTCGAAATTACAAAACGATATTCCATCTTAAAGGACATTTAATATACCGTACATAGTTGTAAAACAGCCACAGATAAATCGTTTAAAAAGAAAAGATCACATAACTGATTTAAGATTTATTTTAATATCATGGCCTTAGTTCTGATCTCCGAGACTATTTTATTTAAAAAGAAGGTGGATAATTCGTGACAACTTATGTATATTATCATTTGAAAATGGATTTAGAATTTGAATCGTGGGGAAAAACACTAGAAAAATTGATTTATGCAATGGATGATCTAGCCAGGAAGAATATTCCAGATTCATTCTTTTTTCTGCTTAAATCAAGATAAAAAGAATATGCCGATGTTTGAAAAGTCATTAATACATTCAACGAACATTTGAAAGTATAATGTTAAAATAAAACAATCCAAAATTTGTTTATAATTCCCACTATGATGTAACAAAATTTGTGTCTATATATAATAACGTAACATTTTGTCTATTTCGTTATAATTTCTGAAGATGGATGATAACAATTTGCGCGCATTCAGAACAAGATTTCATTATTTAACTGAATAAATTTAAATGATAAATAAAAACATTGGTCTATTTTGTTGTTCTGTCGATGTTTTTGTGTTGTTTTTCCCCGCCTTAACTCTTCCTTCTCCAAGAACCATCTGGGTCAATGTCAATGGCTTTTCAGCTTCAGGTTCAGGTTTTAGTTGCGTGACTTTCATCAATCATCGACTCGAAAAGCATTGCAGCACGAACCAAATCAAAAGAGGAACGTTCAACGATTAAATTGCTCCTTCTTCATCTCGCTTACTCTCTAATACGAGTAGGATACATGCATACATACGCACATACACTCTACTTTTTAATTCATATATATTTTAGTTTAATTTACACACAGCATGTGGTATATGCTTTGTGGTTCACAATACCACATAGCTCGGATTTAGTAGTTGACAAACTAATTTTTTAAAGAAATCTTAACTGTAATACTAATTTGTCTTTAATATTCAAATTAGGAATAATCGTTCTAATGTCATTCTATTTTAGAAAAATTGTATGAATCGAAACCCTCAAAATATTATAATTAAAATATATAGTTTGAGTGTGTGTAGATTTAAAATCAAGTGGCCGCGAAGTTTTTTACTCATGAAGATTAAATCTATGAGTAGGTTTAACCTCGGAAATAAAGTCAAGTACCCGGATCGCAATTTTGGCATCCAGGTTCAATTCCTGAAGGGAGGAATCCCTTCTGACATAAATATTATAACAACCCGGAAAGCCCGAATCAGGCACGCATACCGAGGGTTCATAACTAGTGTTTATACAAATTAATGAACTTTCTGATTAGAAATTTGTATAACTCACATTTAATAACACTTAGATACATGAAAGTGTGGTATCAATTAATAAATTCTTATTTAAGTTTAGTTTTAGTAAATATTTATCAGAAAATATATCTCGGCTGAAACCACTTAGATTACACATTTTAAGCAGAATGCGCAAGTAGTAAATATTGATCCTGACTGGATTCAAACAGAAAAAGTATAAACATTAATCCAGAGATCTATTGTTGAATAATAAAGAACTTGTTTTTGTAAGGGTTGAAAAAGTCACCGTATATTGCTATAACAAATACTAGGGTTCTCCCAGTGGCCGATTGTCAGCAATGAGTATATTTTTCAAAATAGTTGAGATATCAAATTCATTCTTATTTGTCATTGATAGGAAAGGAATGAGTGAACTTGTGAATTTTTTCAGATTTAAATTTAAATTGAGGTGGTAAAAAAAGACTAAAAAAATCATATCTAATTTTACTTAAATTAATATTTCCAGGGGTATTTCACACTCTATATATAATGAAAAAATATTTTTTATTTTGGATCCACATAAAATTAGACTTTCTCGAAAATAATTTTAATTTTAATATGATTAGGAAAACATTACCTACATAAAACTTCAAAATTTAAAATTTTTATCTTATTTTATTTACGAACTACAATACTCTGATATACAGATATGGGGACATTGTGCCAACACTAATAGTGTCCCGTTTTGCTTTTTAAACAGAATCCTAATAAAAAATTATCCATAATACCCCGGTTTGGTATTTGTCAAACTCCCTTGATTTTGTATCAAAATGAATGAACAGTTTAATTAATTTATAAACTATCGAAAGAAAAAGTAAGAAAATGTTCAAGACTAATAAGCTCTCGGCATATTTTGGTGAATTAGCATTTTTTCTCAGCGAACATTTGGGGTTAGAAAGCTGATAAATTATCTCTATCATCTATATTGTTCTAACAAACTTCGGTGCATAGCAGATAATGTAGATTTAGTCAAGGCATTGAAAAATATTCATTTATTTACCAAACAGGAGTTTATTTATGTTTCAATTTGTAAAATATCTCATCAGTGTCTAAAAACAAAAAAGTTATACATTTAGAGTTGAATAGTATACAGAATTATTTTACTTTTATGAATTAATGTCTAGTTAATTATATAAATTTCATAATGTCCTTGTGTTTGAATATCTTGACATTTAATAACAACAGTTATCGAGGGGAAAAAATACAAAGTAAAAACTACCCCAACTTTCAATTACGCAATTTCGACCCGGTGAAAAAATGTGATAATAAAGAACATGTTATATTTGTTATGCACAAAGATTAAAAAAAATATCTTTAGAATTTTTTTTTTAATAAAAACCACCTCATCCTTCAAATCAAGGGGTATAACTATTTCGATTTTGACCAAAAGCTTACCGTGACGTCAAGGGCCTATAACCATTGATAAGAATACATTAATACTATTGAGAATCTGAAACGTCGGCTAAATAAAGATATTGCACCATCTATACCAAGTATATCTAAAAAATATCAAAAATTTAACGCTATCATCTCCATCTCCATATATGGATATATATATATACTAGTATTAACTTTTGTTCAAATAGATGTTAGAAAATTTATTTCATAGGATTATTTCAATAATTAAGCCACTCATAAGCCTATGCGATAAAGTCCATAAAACACATGTCATTAAGAAATTGATTTTTTTAGTTCCAGCCTTATAATAAAACATATAAAGAAGAAATAAAAAATAGGGCATCTGAATAAAATCTAAGCAAGGAGCAAAACCTTTTATACTAAAAGAATATTTTATATACTTGCTAATTTGTTTGATTAAAATTTTCGAAAATTTACAAAAAGTGGACTTGATCACAGTGGCTTCTGAACTACTCAATTATTAATTTATCACATAATAAATAAAATCTACCTACATTGGATTAACAGCCAGGAAAGTCGAAACTCTGGAAACTTTGAAGTTGATTCTTGAGAAGAAAGATATCTATAACATTTAAATTAATTGATTAGTAGAAACTTTCATTTGCTTCATAATCGTATGAATCAAATCATGAAGCAAACGAAAGAAAGAGCGAATCGTCACTCTTATCTCCTAAATTCAATATTTAACCCTTTAGACAAGTTAAATTTGAATTTTTTCAAAACGGACCGAACGATGGGAGCTGGAAGAAAAATGTGTTACTGAGAAAGAACTTGATTTTTTGAATTACGGACTAAACGAGACCAGGGCAAGCTGAAAGAGATCCTACTTAGCCTAAGGGGGCCTAAGAGAAGAGGTTGCCTCTAAGAGTAACGCAATGTACTGCCCCCACCAAATCGGAGCAGTGGGGTCCACGGGCCCCTGGCCACAAGGCATCCGAGACTCTTCACCAGGCTAATCCTGAGAAGACACGGAACTACCTTCCTGCACCATCTTAGACCATAGAGCCACCTCAAACTCTTCCTCAGACACATTGAACATATCAGGCTCCGGAAACATAAAAACACAAACAGACACATGCAGATAATCCTGGACCACAATCTTTTATAAATCAGATCGCTTTGGTCACTTCCCTCAGAATCTATCCGTGAGTCGAACAAGAGAATGGCATCCGCCTTAGCTCTCTGACAGAATCTTAATTCTAAAGCAAATAGGAGTGGGAACATACTTAAGAGGTAAATACATAATCAGAGGCCTAAGGTGGACGACACCGCAGTTGCTGTCTCCACGATTGAAATTCGGAAGAAAGACTGCAGGTTCCAAACACAGAAACACAAATGCTCATCGTTGGCATGGCGTACTCCCATCCTCAATCACTAAATCTATTTTTAAATCCTTGTTATCTAAAATGTGAATTGACTTCAATTTTGAATATAATATTTTATTTAAAAATTTGTATTTAAACCATTGTTCAATTCACATACTTTCAACCTAAAAGAGCTAAATTTTGTGCTTATATGATGAATGAAGATGATGATGATCCCACGGTGGGCGAGGCGATGAAACTAAAAAGAAAATTCTATCGTACGCGAATATTTAAAGTTTCCTATTCTTACTCGCAATCACTTTTATAATTTCTTACTTTTTGAAGAGGAAGATGAATCCATCATAAAAACAGGCTGAAGTACATTCATTCCCTCTTTATAAGACTTGTTGAGTAGAGGGGTTTCTGAAATCCCTTATCTAACATTTGATTATAATTTTAGCAAATTTAATTAAATTTAATTGTATGAATTTTTATATTAATTTTAAACAAGTAAATAAATTAAAATATTTATTAAATTTTAAAATCTATATTTATTTTATTAAATTTCATTATTTGTAAATTTAATTTTTGCTATTATGAACGAATTCATGAAATCGAAAAAATAAGTGAAAATATGGCCAAATATGAAAGTAAATTAATTAAAAAAGTCCAAAACAAGAAATCTAGTCAGGTCAGCTGAAAAAGAACATCCTATTGATTCTAAAAGAAAGCTAGCTGTTACCTAAAAAATATGAATCCTTTTAAAAAATGAAACCTACTAATAACTAACACCATGCTATAAAAAGAGGTTTACTCACATTGTAGTCTATAGGCCAAAGAAGAATATTAATGAATGCAAGATGACAATCAGAAGCAACAGAAGAGAGAAGACACCCACAGGGAAACAGACAAACAAAATTAAATTAATTTCATTCAAAAAACATTTTAATAAATTCTAATTTATTATTCTATTTAATAAAATAATTTATAATCATTTAGGGAGGGTAAAAAATGAAAATCTAAGCCCTTGGACGAAACTCAACCAAATTTTGTATACATAATCAGTGGGCACCCAGAAAACTAAAAATGCAAAAACTAACCGCCCAAAATTGGGGGAGAGGTAAAATCTAGATCTTTGGACCAAGCTCAACCAAATTTTGTATACATAATCAGTGGGCCCCCAGAAGTCTATATATGGTTTTTGCACTTAAAGACTTTTATCTTTTCCTCATTATAAGTTCATTTTAAAGTATATTTCATTTTTCTTGTTTCTTTAGTTTGAAAACATTATAATTTTATTCCAGCGCCTCCCAATCGATCGCATCATCGTAAGCCTCTTATGACAAAGCATTGCAGTACATATGGAAAGATCCCGGGTTCGAGCCCCGGCTGATCCTTTTGTCTGTAATAAAAATAATCTTTTCTTCGTTCCCTAAATTTGAATTTGTTATTATAATTTTAATTTTTAACTAATGTACTAAAAAACATTTTGACAAAACACTTATTATCTCGAAAAATATAATTTTTTCGATAATCACTTTTAGGGCTTTATATAGACCGAAATGCCATGGTTTCGCCCAATTTTTTTTAATCAAAATAGTTTCAGCCGTTTTTTAGAAATTCAGAAAAAATGAATCAAAAAAAACATTTTTTTTATATTAAATAATGGGTACAATTTCAACAAAGCGTATTTAAAAGAACAAGAGTACTATATACTATATCAATTTAAAATTATTTACTTATCAATTTTAGTGTTTTGTGCTTTTTCACTACCGATTTTTATTGTTTTAAGCTGCGTTGTCAACTGGGATTTGTTATAAAACTTCAAATGTCCTACTTTGAATATGTCAATATCTGGTCACTCTACCCTAAGCAGCAATTTTTAGCTGGTTTTGTACCAGGCAGGGTTCACAAGTGGCTTTTAACTTAAGGTTATGAAAAATAATTAACAAATTACTTCATGCTTTGCTTATCAAAGACAATAATAAGGATTAATTTGAAATTTTAAGTATTTTTGTAGAAAAAAGTAGAGGACGCTAGATATGCGAGTCTGACTCGACATGGCCTGCTTTTTTTAAAGATTCAATTCGCCCTATACCAATTGGACAATTTTTCGACACCGAAGTGTTGGAGCTAGATAGTTGAAATTTGTTCGAATGGCGAAGTTGATTAATACAAAAATGTATGTCAAATTTCAGCTCATTAGCTTAAGCCGTTTAGGAGATATAGTTAAAACAAAAATGCTCTATGTATTTGTTTCTCTTGGTTTGTTATTGTTTTGGATAAATTCCCAGAATTACTTATAAACAAAAATCTTTATGGCTTCTTCTCTAGGTCATTCGCATAAATGAAACATTTTATTGCTTTTTTATACATAGAGTTTGAACATTTAAAGGGACAATGGAATTTTTATTGGAGCCATAAAAATATTGTATTAGCATAAAAACACAAATACAAAAATATTAAAGAGAAGAAATCCATTCATGAAATGAAATTTTTTAAAAGTCCTAATAAATCAGAAAGTATTTGAGATATCAAAACGCGGTTTTCACTAATGGAATTTGTATTAATTTTTCTATTAGAATTATTCATTTATTATATAAAAAAATAATAGAGAATTGATAGAAAATGTGAAAACTTTTTCCCGTTAATTTAGGTGATTTGCCAATTTATTATTTATCAGCGAACCGTTTGAGTTAGAAAGCTAAAGTTTGGCACACATGTGCATTTGATTAATTCAAACATATACGGTAAATTTAAAATAGGTAAATCTAATTCTCATTCTAAAAAAAAATTAATACCAGAAATATAGATTATCAATACAAGCTAGTGGGCCGAATTAATAGCCACAGTCAAAATAAGTTTTCTGGTTTTTCATATTTTTTTGATTTTTTCATATGAGAGCAAAATAGTTTTTTTGTTTATAATCAAAAACATTTTCCCACCAAAACGACCTTTCTACAGCCTTTGGTCATTTAGTTACACACACAGACAAACATAAATCATGATTGAAAATGATATTTTTTTAAAACATATTAAAAGTGTTTTCTTTTTGGAAACGGACTGAAGAATTCAATGAAGAATTGATGAGAAGGCAGCTCAAGGATAATGAAAAATAAAATTCGGAATATAAGAATTTATTGGGAAGCTATTTTCAACCGCTTAAAAACCGACTTTTCGGGGGTCTTCCATCATTTTTCAGCGTTTAAAAGAGTTTTTTCGTTAACTCTTTTAAACGATGAAGAAGGAGGAAGATCCTTCAAAACGTCGGTTTTTAAGATGATGAAAATGACGATTTTCTAGATATATAGAATTAAAATCAGAAATTTATGAAAAGTATGTATTTTGCTTGCGAGAGTAGCTGGGCTGTTGATATCTAATTAATTAACTTAATTATTAAATAATTAAAATTAATTTTTTTTGCAACGAAATTTTTTCTGGAGAGAGACGGACTGGTAGAAATTTTAATTGAATTTAATGGAAGGCAGCCCAGAGGTAGTGAGGAAAGAAAAAATTAACACATATCAAATAAGGTGTAATTTATTGGAATCCTTCCTCCTTTCTTTTCAAACCGACGTTTCGGAGGATTTTTCCCTCCTTCTTCAGGGATTCAAAGGGTCAATGAATGAAACAAATAAAATGTTTCCTTCTTCTCTCCACAGTAGTGTTCAAAAACTTTCTTCATTTTTAACAAAGGCATAGAAAAACATTTTTTTCCTCCTTTTCTTAATTAGATCTAACTATAATTTACTTACATCCAATCGGGTAATTGACCCCCCATGAGAAATAACAGATCAAATATTTCTAATTAAAAAGATTGACGATGAAGGCCAAAACTTCGAAACTATAGTCTCAAACAAATAAATTATATACATACATATTTATTTTTGATATATAATATCTGTGTGTAAAAAAAAATAATTGTAAAAATGTTTAAAATATTTAGAATCAAAAAAGGCTATAAATAAATAAATAAATAATATATGTTAAGTGTATGTTTATTTCCACCAAGCAGAAGGAAAACCTGCGGTTCAACTACCTTAAAAAAGACCCATTCTTTGATTTATTCCGTTTAAATTAAAGCCACTCTCAGTTTAATTGTATTATTATTATAAGATATTAGTTGAGAAATTAGTAACTGTACGTGACCAAATTATCCCCACAGAACTTGTATTGGACAAGGGGAGAAACAATTATTATAATTACCCGTAATCTAATCAAGATAAAATAAAATAAAGAGTATTCCTATTAGAATTCACTGATACATATTTTACTTAAATTGAATAAAGACCTAAAAATGGTTTTTCAAAAAAGAACCTGATAGAGATTTATATAATATGTAGGTAGGTATATTAAAAGAAGGTTTTGTCTGTACATTGCTCCAAAACAAGCCAAATTTTGGTTGCACACGTTTCAAGCAAAGTTATGAACTAAAACACCCTCAACAAAATTCCTGTCTGTATGTCTATATGTTTCCTTGGTTTCCGAAAAGTTGCTCACAATTCACGTAAAAATGGCTGAAGGGATTATTATGAAATTTGATGTCTTCTAACTTACGTTTTTAGCCATATAACAATTTGATATTTTGACCCCAGAAGGGCGCACGAATAAAAATTATCAAAAAACTCCTAAACTATTAACCCTACGGTAAATTTTATGAAAAACAAAGTTGTAGGGGATCTGATTTCTGACAACTTTTGTTTAAAAAGATTTTCCCAAAAAACTACCCAAAAGGGGGGGGGTGAAAAAATGTAAATTCTTGCCCTTGGAGTAAACTCAACCAAATTTTGTATAAATAATCTGGGCTAGGGGTGCAGGGTTGGAGGGCATGGGGTGGGGTCCGGGGTGGATGCGGTGCGGTGTCCAAGATGGGTGGGGTGCGGGTGGTGGTGTGGTGGAGGGGGTTGGGCACGGGTGCATGGTGCGGGTGGTGGTGGGGGGGGGATTGGGTCTGAGGGGGATTTCGTGGGTTGGGGTGCTGATGAAGTGTTGGGGTGGTGGTGTGGGGTCGGGGATTGGGCATGGTGCGGGGATGGGGTGCTAGGGCGTTAGGGGGGGTGTCCAGGGGGCGTCCTCCCTGGCTAGCAAGAGGGCCGCCGAAGCCCGCCTTGCAGCTAGTATTTAATATAATAATAATAATAATAATAATAAGCCTTTTATTTATCATTTGTATAATTATGATAAATAAAAGTCATATTATTATTATTATTAGTATTTAATATAATTACCGTTAAATATGTATCGATAGATTAGGAACTATCATTAGGTGAATAACCTATATCAATTTTATTTTCATCAAAATATTATATAAGCCTATTGTAAAAACTGATTCAATCTATTTACGTATGATTTATGGTCCATTTATTAATAAAAATTTTAATTTGAATATAATATAATACAAATAAAATTTCAATAAGGTATAGACTTACATTTCTCGGCTAAGGTGAACCGTCGTAGAGATTTCTTTATATTTTCAACCAGCAAATATATATGAAGACCTGAAGAATAGAATTTAGAGAAAATCATATTGTAAGATTGAATAATATAATTATTTCAAGAGTTTGGAAAATTCTATAAAGATTGATCTGAAATTTATAGGTTCAGATTAGATAATTACTAATATTAAGTTAATTAATCTCGAATAACACGTTCATAATTGAAATTAAAAACAGAGAGAAATGCTTTAAATTGATCGGATTATATATAAATAATAAGAATCTGAACTTGTTTTAGGGTTAAGAGAATGAATTATTTAGGCCTAATCTAAGACTGACAAAAAGTATACTTTATTTTGGAAATTTTGAAAGTTGTTTGGAAAATTTCTTAATCAACGATTGAAAAGAAATGAACGGGAATAATTTAAATGAAAAATATTTCTAAAACTCACCTCCATTGCTGAGAAAAATGAAAATATTCATCGGGAAACGTCACTAACGCGCGCACGGGTCGAGCGCTTCGAGTAACTGGACTTCCAGAGAGTTGGATTGTACTGGCGGAACGCAAAACTAAATAATAAAAAAATAAAACATTTTTAAAATCCGCCTTGAATTTAAAAAATATATTTATTAGAATTTAAATATGATCTATTTATTTGAAAAATAATAAGTACCTACGCTAATTTTAGTTAAAAAATTAATTAGTATTCATTTTTTAGTGCTAATTAATAAAATACATCACTTTTTGCCATTAGAGACAATGTTTATTTTAAATTTTATTATACCCGAAATAAATATTTTATGTAGACATCTTATGACTTTACACCTACCTGGCCCTCCCCTAAAGAGAAACTGTTCAAAATTTAGTTCAAATAGAATTAAGGCTTCAAATTTTTAAAAACCCTCTCTATTATTACTCTATTAATGCAGCATGGGTAAAGTATTGTAATCGGTCTCGCGGCAAGCGCGACTTCAAAGGTTCCTCAGGTAAAGACTACGGAACCCATGGTCTCAATTAAACTCACAAATTGTAGTATTCAATTAGGTTGAATTTTAGCACATGACAGTTTTGCCAAAAATTACATGGGGTCTTGTCGAGAGGCCAAAAAGTGTGATTTTTTTCAGGAAGTGCGTGCGGATGTATGTATGTATGTATGTTATCGTTTTTTCGTCCACGATTTTTTCCACATCACAGATTGAAATGAAATTGAAAACCTTCCATTATTTTAGCAAAATAAAGCCCTGATTAGTTTTTGGTGCATATCGGCACTCAAACATTAGTACTTTATTTCGGTACTTTTTTAGTTTTTTCGAAATATCTTGAAAATGATTTAACTAATTTTGATGAAATTTAATATGCTAATTAAGGACTCTGGGGACCACAAAAAAGTTAAATAAAGTTTTTAGTAAAATTATATTTTAAAGTATTTTACTCTATAGTAAGATAGTACTTTTTTTAATTCTTTATTATTTTATTTTAGACATGACCGCAAATAGGCAGTGATTTATGATTAATAATAAAGGAATAAAATATTGATATTTCAAATGACTTTGGATAAAGTTTAGCAACGATCCCTTGCAGTTTATTTTTCATCCGATTCCAGCCAAAATTTAATACTAACAGGGGCTCGAATAAGGCTATAATGATATTAAATTATCCTGTACGGAAAAGGTATTAAGTATCCCTAACTAGCGGCTGACTGTACTATTAATTTCACTTAAAAATTTCGGATAGTTGAAGAAAAGTTATTTTCAATAACTATGAATGTTTTTCTGTGTGTCTGTGTCTGGATTCCTATATATAACTCGAGAACGGAAAGTCGTCGAAAGTTCGTTACAAGTTGTTAGCAATTTTTTTTTGTTTTTTTTTATTAAATTGATGTGACAAGGAGTTACACCAAAAAAGTGCAACCCCTAATTCCCTGAGCTGGCCCCTCCATCGTGAAAATAAGAAAAAGAGGAGATTGTATTTTCAATGCAGGGAATTGATTAGATTTTGGACTCTCTAACTTCAGAACTTCAGGTTCAAATAAAGAAAAAATATCCTCTTTTCTTAAGATAATTCTAAAAAAAAAAATTATAATAGTTTATTATTTTCAAGTTAATTTTAACCGACTCTTGAAAAAGTTTTAACTTTTTCATACATTTAATTTAAAAAAGATACTACAAAATTCGAAACAAAGATTTTAATAGATATTTTTGAATTTTGTCAGTATGGCTTTCATCCCTTTACGTATCAAACCCAAGTGCCAAAACGAAATCCGGGCAGTACCTATTCATGAAACACAGATCTTTTATAACTTGACCATCTGCGAAGCCCTCCTTTAGCGAGCATCTTGCTGGCCAGACGGCTACACCTCCGGTTTTAAAATATTATAATAATAATTTAAATTTCCTAATTTTATTTGTCATGAACTGTTAGTCGGTTTTGAAATTAAAAAAATCACTTCGGCGTTGTCTCGTAATCCGATTATATTAAGTATAGATAGATATGATTAATTAAGAAATTTAAATCGAAGTGGTGTTCATATTCATAATAAAATTGTGCTGGGAACTGAATGAAATATCAGTAAATCCCATTTTTAATCGACTTCAAAAAAGAAGGAGGTTCTCTATTCGACTGATTTTTTTTGTGTCTATGTTACCTCATATCTCCGCCAATTGTGATCCGACTTTGATAATTTTTTTGCATTGGGTTCAGTCTAGCTTCCGATTGGTCCCGTTTTTTTTCGTTGGTATTAGACCTTTTTTGTTAGGTTTGTTCAGGCCTAACTTCTTTGTTTATGAACCGATTTCGGTGATTATTTTTTTAATGGAAAGGGGGTATCTTAGGGATGGTGCCATATTAATTTGGTCAAGTTCTGATGATATGATCAACGACAAAATAACGTAAATCTCCAATTCTTATGAGCAAATAATCGAAATTATGATAAATAAAATCTTTCATAAAAAAATCTTATGACATTCATTTAAAACCCGCAATCGTTTCGAGAGAATTTCTAAATTTATGAATTGAATTTTATTATCATTTTCTGATTCATTCGCCTGGCGCTTTCTCTTACGAGATGCATGCAAGGTATTATAGTAAGTCACTATTAATAACATCTCTAAAAAGAGAAAAATAAAAATAATTTTTATAAAAAAAATTAAACCGACTTCAAAAATCTTAAATGCAACAAATAAAATAATAATAACTTAAAAATAAAATAAAATCCACTAAAAGGTATAAAATAATTATCTTATTTAGTTGCAACTAAACGACGAAATATTAACATGAAATTACTTTTTGAAGTCGGTGCCAAACATATACATTTTATGAATCTCACTTGACGGATCTTACTTAGTACGTTTGGCAGGTAGGTACGCTCGCTTATAGGTATAATTTGTTTGGCACCGACTTCAAAAAGTAATTTCATGTTAATATTTCGTTGTTTAGTTGTAACTAAATAAGATAATTATTTTATACCTTTTAGTGGATTTTATTTTATTTTTAAGTTATTATTATTTTATTTGTTGCATTTAAGTTTTTTGAAGTCGGTTTAATTTTTTTTATAAAATTTTTCTTTTTAAAATACATAACGAAACAACCTGTCTATATAGATTTTCAGAAACTATATAGGAACTATATAGTTTGAAAGATTGTGCTACTAGGGAAGGGAGAGTCTCGAGTTGTAAAATTATAAATATTCATATTAAGGTTTTTTGATGAATATTCATAAAATGAAGACAGGTATTAAATCATGTATGAAATGAAATAAAGCAAGAAAGAAATATATTAGGTATTAAATTTTAATATAAAATATTGAATGCCTATTATCTAATTGCATAAAATCTAATATTTCCTGACGAGATATATTATTAAATATATTAAAAATTCAAAAATATTAATTATATATAAAGACAAAAGGGTGATGCCATAAGTAAGTATCCGCCTTGCGTCATAAAAGAGTGAATCTGAAGATTCGCTCAAGTTCAATGACACAAGGAAACGACCTTCTTCACGTACATTCAGCAAAGGATGAACAGCTGCTATTAGAGTTAACAAGAAAATCATAGATTTCTGTCTCCCAAAAAACGAAATCATATGAGGTCCTCAATTGAAAAATATTATGACAATTTATTAACTGAATTTAAAATTAAATTATAATAAAATAAATGTCTTGAATTTTTAGGGTTCTCTAGAAGCTAGTAATCTTAAGAGGTTCATCAATCTGTTCACGCATAAATTAGCTTAGAAAATTAGTTTAATTTGAAGAAAGTCATAAAAAAAAATCAATTTTGTCATTTGTTTTTCAATTCTTATCAATAATATAGTAATAATAATAGAATTATTGGATAAAAATACTTAGTAGATTTCACATTAAGATATAAAAAAATAAAACGAATTTATTTTTGGAGAGTCTTTAATCGCGATATATATATTTCGGGTGACTAACCCATCTTCAGGAGAAACAGAAAGTAACTGACCTGGATAAGTCGAATTTGAATACAAGTCAATGGTAAAATTTATTTTTAAATAACAAAAGGTAAATATTTAAAATTAGTGGAGGGAGAAATATATATATCGAGATTAAAGATTCTCCAAAAATAAATTCGTTTTATTTTTTTATATCTTAATGTGAAACCTACCAAGTATTTTTATCCAATAATTTTAAAAATGTTTCACCAAGTACCAACACCAAATTCCTTAAAAACTAATAATAATAAAGTTCGTTAATATCAAAAATATTCTTCTTCTTCTTCTTCAAGTGCCATACTCGATTCCGAGCTGCCGGCGATTACTATGGAAAGTATCCTAGCAATTGTAATTTTCCTTTTTATAAGAGTGGTTTCCCATTTCCTTCCCCTGAAGGAATCAGATTACATCCGGTATTTATTTATAGCGAGTCGGGCTTGAACCCGCGCTAGCTTGATTAGAAGGCATGCACTTTAACCACTTGGCCAACCTGATCTACAATTTCAATTTTTGGAATAATGTTATATACAAAAATTTTCTACAAGTTATTTATTCTTAGTCTGTTAAGCATCAATCAGATTGTTGTTTACATAGTTAACTAGGTATATATCCTTCTAGAAAAATATTCAAAAATAATGATTAATTAGTTCTATAAAACAATCTAAAAATAAATAACACTAGATACTAACTACACAGTTATATTTTTATTTATTAATTTATTTGACGAACTATGCAAATAATGGTATTTGAAACGTGAATTAACCTATGAAAAAATACTTCAACCAGCAAATTGTCACAATTATAAGTAGTAATTTCGAAAATATATTAATACATAAACCGTCTGAAATTTGCAGCACTGTCGCGTTCGCACGATATTTTAATGTGAATTTAGGTATTTTTCAAAAAACAGGCCTGACAATTTGTTCAAATAAAATTGAAGTCTTCTTATCAAATAAAAGTAAATACAAATTTTATTTGGATCTGTATCTAGATTCATTTGTAGGGTTCTGGTCAAAACGGGGATCCTATAAATAGCGATTTACGGATTTGTGCCATGTTTGTATGAATATAGAATGAATGAAAGATTGTTTGATAGAGTATTATAGCTCGTAATCTAAATAAGATACCAACTTGAAATTTACAATTTATATGTATTAATTTTCCCCAAAATCAAAAATTCTAATAAAATTTTAATCAAACGATTATTTTGAGAAGTTTTTATGGGCTTAAAAATTAAAAAATATTAGTAATTCCAGGTGGTATTTTAGGATAAATAAAAATACATATAAGTACAATACCTAATACATATATAAATAAACAGGTCTATATTTAAGTTATTTCAAAAAAAAATATTATTTTATTACCTACATGAAGTGAGACATCTCCATAAAGACCATTTTATGCAGAATTAGGTATAATTTTTTAAATTTCTTTCGTTTTAAAATGACGACAAGATAAGTGGATTACATTTTTGAAAAAATTCGAAAATTCCCTCATTCTTTTCTACCAATGAAAATAATTTTTATAAAAAAAATAAAACCGACTTCGAAAAAATTAATTGCAACAAATAAAATAATAAGAACTCAAAAATAAAATAAAATCCACTAAAAGGTATAAAATAATTATCTTATTTATTTAGTTACAACTAAACGACGAAATATTAACATGAAATTACTTTTTGAAGTCGGTGCCAAACAAACTATACCTATAAGGGAGCGTACCCCCAAACGTACTAATTAAGATCCGTCGAGTGCGATTCATAAAATGTATATGTTTGACACCGACTTCAAAAAGTAATTTCATGTTAATATTTCGTCGTTTAGTTGTAACTAAATAAATAAGATAATTATTTTATACCTTTTTGTGGAATTTATTTTATTTTTGAGTTCTTATTATTTTATTTGTTGCATTTAATTTTTTTGAAGTCGGTTTTATTTTTTTATGAAAATTATTTTTATTTTTATCTTTTTAGTGATGTTATTAATAGTGACTTAATATAATACCTTGCATGCATCGCGTAAGAGAAAGCCTCGGGCGATTGAATCAGAAAATGATAATAAATTTCAATACATAAATATAGAAATTCTCTAGAAACGTTTGCGGGTTTTAAATGAATGTTATAATATTTTTTTATAAAAGGTTTTATTTATTATAATTTCGATTATTTGGTCATAAGAATTGGAGATTTACGTTATTTCGTCATTGATCATATCTTCAGAACTTGACCAAATTAATATGGTACCACCCCTAAGGTACCCTCTTTTCAATAAAAAAAGAATCATTAAAATCGGTTCATAAACAAAGAAGTTATGCCTGAACAAACATATCAAAAAAGGTCCAATACCAATGAAAAAAACGGGACCAATCGGAAGCTAGACTGAACCCGATGCAAAAAAATCATCAAAATTGGTTCACAATTGGCGGAGATATGAGGTAACATAGACAAAAAAAAATTCAATCGAATTGAGAACCTCCTCCTTTTTTGAAGTCGGTTAAAAAATAAAGATAGATTTAATATATTTCAAGTATTTTGAAGATATAAGTTTCAGAGTTCTCGGTATTCTAGTCCGACTCGGTGGGTTTATTAAGGATATCTGCATGTGTGTATCTATAATCTTTTAGAAATGTATTTTTAACAGCCGTGTATGCTTGAATATACAAGCAATTGCCCCAACCAGGATTTTTCAAGCGAGTCTTCGGAGTTCCGCGTGAATTAGTAAAAGCAAAAGTACTGATAATTTCGTTTTATAGTTACGTATCCGATTGATTAACTAAAACTCACGATTATAGCTATAATTAATATAGTAAAGTGTATTTGGTTCGAAAAATGGCTCGACTTTGAAGATGATGATAGTAATCCTGGTAGTGGCGGGGTTGTGAGAAAGCGGCTTAGATCATATTTCGAAATGAGACGATTCCATCAGAATTAATTAATTAAGATGAACATGCGCCTCCAGACAATATCTTGTTAAATTCTCTCAGAACTTGTCTTTCTCAATTTATTTAACTCCTTTAAATGATTAAGTAAATCTATATTACGATATAAGGTATAATATATAATAAGTTAATAAGTCATAATAAAGATCTTTCTACTAGCTAACTTTTATACTAGAATCAGTATTTTTCTGTTTTCATATAAAAAAAATCATCAATAAATTTGTAATAATACAGTGCTTATACAGTAGGTACTTGTGAGATTTTATTTTTACGGTCGGAGCAAGTGTGTTATTTGTACCAAAATATTTATATTTTTAACCGACTTCAAAAAAGGAGGAGGTTCTCAATTAGACTGAATTTTTTTTGTGTCTATTTTACCTAATATCTTCGCCGATTGTGAGCCGATTTTGATGATTTTTTTTGCATTGGGTTCAGTCTATTTTCCGATTGGTCCCGGTTTTTTTCATTGGTATTGGACCTTTTTTGCTATGTTTGTTTAGGCATAACTTCTTTGTTTATGAACCGATTTTGATAATTCTTTTTACTTTACCATACAGGGTATGGTCAAGTATTGTAATCGTACATGAAAAAGTGTTTTTTTCCCTTATTTTTTTCAAAATATCTCAAAAACGGCTTAAACTATTTCGATAAAAAAAATTGAGCAAAGCCATGGTATTTCGCTCTACAAAAAGCTCTAATAAGTGAACATCGAAAAAATTATATTTTTTGAGATAATAATTGTTTTGTCAAAATGTCTGTTAGCCTGTCTGGTTGTTAGTTAGTTGGTCTGTGCGTTACCAAATTTTTGTGGACGAGCTAGCTCAAAAACTAGTTTGAATATCGAAACAAAATTTCACACGTAGTTTTGGACCATTGATATTAAGAGCTGATTAGATTTTGGTGAATATCGACCCAAAATTAAGGGGGGTGGAGGGGGTTAAAAATTAAAAATCTAGGCCATTTAGCGAAATTCAACCAAACTTTGTATACATAATCAGTGGAACCCCAGAAGAATAAAAATGCAAAAACTAGCCCCCCTAGATGATTTTTGAGGTTTACCTTTTCATGCTTAAATCTTAATAATTCGAAAGAAGATGTGTGATATCCATATCTTAATTTTAGAATCCCATCTCATAGCACGAGATCCCAAGATATGTTTATAGTTCCACATCACTCGACTAATTTCGGTAAAACCAACGCCATTGACAGAATTCAAACAAAATAAAACACTCGACCAATCTTGACCTTTCCAGTACAACCCTTCATCAACTAAAAAAAATCATCTTAAAACCATCAGCCACATTGTAAAAACCACATCAGTGTAATATGTTTTTTTTTCTCTGATACCTATCTGTTATTTTATTATATCCATATTGTTTTAATATTGTATCCTGTATATGTTTCTTTTTCTGTATTGGACATCTTGTCCGTAAAACTAGCTAAACAGCTAAATAAATAAATAAATATTAGAATTTCAATAGTGAATAACTATATTTCTTTATGTTTTAGCTGAACAGCTTCGGATAACCCCGAGTAATATTTTTACTAGCTATTTGAAAAATCTTCAAATCTCTGAACTCTACCTAATACGTTTCTTTATTTGCCAAATTCTGTCAATGTTTTTATGGGAGTCCCTAAAACGTTGAATACAAATAAAAGAAAATTGACAAAATCTTTTGAAATTGTCCTACAAAGAGAGTATAGCTTAAATAAATTAATTAATTAAACTGATAAGTCAAAGAGAAAAGAGCATATATAGCTTATTTTGGTATAAGGATGTTTAAATTTCCAAAACAAAGTCATCATATTGTGGGTTTTAACGTAGGGATGAACCGCGAACTAATATCGTATACACCTATTTTCATTTCCACTCTCATTTCCAAAGAGAAGACAATAGATGAAGGGGCATTATCTAACGAATTCCAAAATAATTCCACATAATTTCAAAGACGTGTACACCTGAGATTTTGAAAATAAAAAATAATATTGACATAAGTATATGCCAATGTAGGCTTCTGCTACAAATGGTGTTAATTTTTTCGTCTGGTACATACAGTTTCTTCCAGGGTAGTTCGAGTTATCAAAAGGAATGCATCTTTGAATATTTTTGCCGTTAGAAAATAACATTTATGCTTTCGTGTTTACCTATAATTTGAAAGAATATTTAAAAAAAATCTTGAAACTATCCCAATAGAGATGAATCTACAAAATAAGGTTCCATCACGAGATCAAGAAATTCTTCATTAGCTCTGAGATTGATTTCGAAGGACTTTTCATGGTTGGCAACTAGCTGTCAAATGGAAATCAATTGATTTTTTTAATGCACGATTTATTAGTTCTTGATAGATTTATGAAATCAGAACAACATTGTCCAAAAATGCAAGTTAAATGGCAGCTCAAGGATATGTTCAAAATTAAGATCACTTAAAGTGGATGTAAAAATCATTTCTTTATATATACGAATGACTCTAGGTCAAACAAGAATTCTATTATACTCCAAAACATAATAATAATAATAAAATATTATTCGACTTGAATGCTGAACTAGACCGGATAGAGAATATTAGAAACGATATATAGATTACATTGATCTTCACCTGTAAAATCTTTGTCAGTAAATCTGTCTCTCTGTGTTTGAACTTTATTCTTATTAAAAAATGTTGAAAGAATTAAGATATAAAACATAAGTAGTTTTTCTTTGTTTAATTACTCTATCTCTTAATAAGATATTCTAGTCTAGAGTAGCTATCTATTATCAGAAAGCTATAGGTCAGTGTTTCTCAACCAGCGGTCCGCGGGTTTTTCGCGTGGATTAGTGAAAATTTTTCAGTAGGAAGTACAAATATTTATTTATGAACATTTTTATACTTTTTTATGCTTATGTTTTATTTTTTTTTTTTTTTTTTTGAGTGTCCTTGAACATCTTTAGTCCTTGTTTTTAGTAAGAGGAAAAATCTAATTAGATAAAAAAAACCTATTTTCCGATAATTATTTCAATTCCATTATTCCCCAATCAAGTCGATTGGTAATTCATCTCTCCCAGATCCTTCTCTATGCTATGTTTAGTTTTTATTTTATTTTTAAAAAATGTTTTTAAGTAAATTACTAGAGGGATTTATACTTGATCGGAATTGGAATGAATAATATTTCATTATAAATTTAAGGGTTGTTTTTGTCCACACGGGAATCGAACCCGATTGCAATTTTAGAAATCCTAATAAAAAAGGATGTAATAATTTGTAACATTAAATCACAGAGAATTAATAATAAATGTGATAAATAAAAAAAGTGATTTTTGCAGCTAGTGGCATTCAGTGACAAAGGACCTTAATTTCTTTGTCTTATATATAATCTCAGTCACAAATAAACTGCAACGGATCGTTGCTAAACTTTATCCAAATTTATTTGAAATATTAACATGTTTATTCCTTTATTATTAATCAGATATCATTTGCTATTTGCAGTTCATGTTGACTTTAAGTAAAAAATAATGATCGATTCTCATTTAATAGTCGAGGAATAACCATTCTACATTGAATTTTGACGTTTCGGTTATTATTGGTAACCATTGCTGAGGACATGTAGGAATCGAGTTAAAATCAAAAATAGTAATCGATTCTCATCTAATACTTGAGGAATAACAATTCTACATTAGGTTTTTGACGCTTCGATTATTATTGGTAACCATTGCTGAAGACATGGAGGAAACGGCTTAAAATCAAAAATAACGATCGATTCTTATCTAATACTAGCGGAATAACCTTATTGCATTCCATTTTTGATGTTTTGACTATTAATGGCATCCTCTACTGATAACGTGGAAGAATCGACTTAAAACTAAAAAAGTACCGAAATAAAGTACTAATGTTTGTGGGCCGATATGTACCAAAAACTAATCAGCGCTTCATTTTGTTAAACTAATGGTAGGTTTTCAATTTCATTTCGATCGGCGCAAAGGTGTGGAAAAAATCGTGGACGAAAAAAACGATAACACACACACACACACACATCCATCCATCCATCCATCCATCCCCACGCACTTCCAAAAAAAATGGCACTTTTTGGCCTCTCGACGAGACCCCATGTAATTTTTGGCAATATCGTCACGTGCTAAAATTCAACCTAATTGAATACTACAATTTGTGACCTTAATTGAGTCCATGGGTTCCGTAGTCTTTACCTGAGGACTCTTTGAAGTCCCGCTTGGCGCGAGAGCGATTACAATACTTTACCCATGCTACGCATTGGATAAAGTAAAAACATAAGTTTTATTTAATATTATCTATATAAATAGATTTAACTTAAAACAAAACACAGTTTTAAGTTAAATCTATAACAAAATTACTTATTAGCTGCGGCTAGCAGCTAGATTGTAATATTACTATTAATATAAAAAAAATCTATATAAATAATAATGTACTGTTACGCTTAATGATACGTTGAAGGATCTCCGAAAGTTCTTCACCGATTTCTTTGAAATTTTCACACAACATTCCATTCAAATTAAATCAATTATTTTACATGAATTTATGCATACATTGTTATTGAGCTTCGATTTCGGAGATTACTTCTCCACCATCGAGTGTCCTTGATCATCTTTTAGTCCTTGTTTTTAATAAGAGGAAAAAACTAATTAAAGAAAAAAACCTCTTTTCCGATAATTATTTCAATTCCATTATCTGTCCCATTCAATCGAGACCCGTAGTCTCCCTCATCTTTTTCCATTCCATTCAAATACACGAGTCTTTTTATATATAGTGTTTTTATAGATATCACACCTGTGGCATATAAAAAAATATTTTTTTCGAGAAAACCAGCGCCTCTCTGGGGAGTAAAAGCAAACAAACAAGATGGCCGATAATAGCTTTTTGGTAATCTTTCAACTGTCAATATTATAGCTTTTAAGGAATTTGGTGTTGGTACTTGGTGAAACATTTTTAAAATTATTGGATAATGTCAATATTATTTTTGGTTAAGGGAACAATTTTGACAAGTAATATATAATGCATTTACTGTTTTAATACCTATTTTATAATTATTTGCATTTTCAATTTATTTTCAAAAGTATGCAATTGGATGTTGATGAAAGCAGTCCACGGTGGTTGTAAAAAAATAAGACTATAGAGGTTTTATTATTTTACATTTATTTGTTAAACCGACGTTTCGGAGATTTATTCTCTCCTTCTTCAGGGTATTATTATTTTTTAAATATATTTAAATTTTTGATCAACTCAATTTTGACAGGTAAGCAAGTGGACGGGTCAGCTATTATCTATATAAATTTTAACCATAAAACGAGAGGCTCCCCGCCAAGGGCTAGGTGACGCCGGGCCGAATCGCCGGACGTCAGCTAGTTAATAATAAATGTATTTTTTCTCAGTTGTTTAAGTTATTATGGGGGATTGATAGCTAATAGAAGGATGGCCCTTGCTAAGGATAAGTGGTCCTAGACTTACTTATGGGTAGAAACGAGGGGTGAACCACGACCTAATATCGTGTACACCTACTTTCACTTTCATTTCCGAGTAGAAGGATCAACAGATGTACGGGCAATATCTAAAGAATTCCAAAATAATTAAACATAATTCCAAAGACGTGTACACCTAATTCCAATCGCGGTTCACCCCTCGGGTGGAAAGACATTCAATATTAATAAATTATCTTATTACTCCAAAATAATTTGATTCTTTCCCCTTCCGTAAAATTCATGGAGATGAAAGATAGAAAAATTGATAAAGATTACAATAGCACGAACTAAACAGAAATAAACATTCCTATCTGATTTATGAACTTTATCACATTATTAAGTAAATATTTGCTCGTAAAACAGAAGTACCATATAACATAAAAAAGATAGTAAATATAGTTGCGGCAGGAAGTTTCACTTTCATCTAAAAGTATTTAGGATTATTTAATATGACGAACATGCAACAAATTTTTCTTGTTTTTAACCGACTTCAAAAAAGGAGGAGGTTCTCTATTCGACTGATTTTTTTTTGTGCCTATGTTACCTCATATCTCCGCCAATTGTGAACCGATTTTGAAATTTTTTTTGCATTGGTTTCAGTCTAGCTTCCGATTAGTCCCATTTTTTCATTAGTATTAGACCATTTTTGTTAGGTTTGTTCAGGCCTAACTTCTTTGTTTATCAACCGATTTCGAAGATTATTTTTTATTGGAAATGGGGTATCATAGGGATTAATTTGGTCAAGTTCTGATGATATGATCAACGACGAAATAACTTAAATCTCCAATTCTTATGAGCAAATAATCGAAATTATGATAAATAAAATCTTTTATAAAAAAATCTTATAACATTCATTTAAAACCCGCAAACGTTTCGAGAGAATTTCTATATTTATGAATTGAATTTTATTATCATTTTCTGATTCATTCGCCTGACGCTTTCTCTTACGAGATGCATGCAAGGTATTATATTAAGTCACTATCAATAACATCACTAAAAAAATAAAAATATAAATAATTTTTATAAAAAAAATAAAACCGACTTCAAAAAACATAAATGCAACAAATAAAATAATAATAACTTAAAAATAAAATAAAATCCACTAAAAGGTATAAAATAATTATCTTATTTAGTTACAACTAAACAACGAAATATTAACATGAAATTACTTTTTGAAGTCGGTGCCAAAAATATACATTTTATGAATCGCACTTGACGGATCTTTCTTAGTACTTTTGGCGGGTACGCTTATAGGTGTAATTTGTTTGGCACCGATTTCAAAAAGTAATTTCATTTTAATATTTCGTATTTTGCGTACCTACCTGCCAAACGTACTAAGTAAGATCCGTCAAGTGAGATTCATAAAATGTATATGTTTGGCACCGACTTCAAAAAGTAATTTCATGTTAATATTTCGTCGTTTAGTTGCAACTAAATAAGATAATTATTTTATACCTTTTAGTGGATTTTATTTTATTTTTAAGTTATTATTATTTTATTTGTTGCATTTAAGTTTTTTGAAGTCGGTTTTATTTTTTATAATTTTTTGTCGAGTGTCTTTGAAAATCGTGATTAAATAAAAAATTAAATAAAACTCCTCATCCCTATTCAAGAAGAGTTAGTTAATAAATTAATTAAATATATTTTAATGAGATTAAAAAAGCTGTAAGCGATGAGGCCAATGCTAATGGATATCAGGGTAGATGAAAAACTGCGAGTCGGTCGTTTTATTAAGACCTCGGCTTTCTTCTCTCTTCACTCTTCGTGAAAATAAACTAATTAACCAAAGGCGGCCATCAACGACCTCGATTTGCGCCCACTCATTCATTAAATAATTATAGATTAATATTGGAAAAAATTAAGTAATCTATTTTCCCCTCAATAGCTCACCCTCTTCAAAAGTCAGACACTCAGGCCAAAGTGATGTCGCAATACGAGAAATAAACTCATTTAATTTTTTTTTTTTTTAATAAATCGAAGTTAAATCGTTTTTATTTTTCAAAGGATTAATGTGTTATTAAAAATCCAAGGTTTTTTATAGTCTTTCGTGTGTCCTTAGAACATCAATAAAAGATGAGAAATCGATTCATTAATTATTTTAAGGAAAAACCCGGCCATTTCGGGCTCGCATACCGAGAGTTCCGTATCTCATTCCTTTCGAAATATTTAAGATTCAAACTAATTGTTGTTTGTTGTTAATGAGAGAATGAATAAATTGGTTAAATTTTTTCATTATTTTAAGTTACCCACTTATGAATATCGACGGGGTACAAAAATCACTTAAAATTGACCATTTTGGAACCCTCTAACATTGGCGTATTTAGGGAGTTTTCCTAGGGGAAGGCAGCCGATCAGCTGATTAGGCACCACAAGGTTTAAATTTCGCTAATCCGATTAGAGATCAACTAACCTTTTAGTAGAAATGACAAATTATAGAAGTAACGAAATAATTTAATGAGAGATTCATAAGGGGGCGTCCCTAAATTACGTGAGGTGTTTAGGAGGGGGGGGGGTCAAGCCGAATCTCACTCAATCTCACGTGGGGAAAGGGTCTCAGAAATTATCACGTATTTTTTTCCTCAAGAAACAGTTTAAAATTCAGAGAAAACTGGGTTAAATTAAGTAATAATAATAATAATAATAAATAGTCTTAACTAGTCTTAAATAAAAATAATTAAGCAAATTATGTTTTTTAAGAAAATCCAACGCATTCAAGCAGAGATTAACGTATTTACACCTAAAAATACCCATTTTGAAAAATCTCACGTGAGATTAGTGGGGGGGGAGGAGGTTGAACCAAATCTCACGACATTTCACCAAGGGGGTGGGGGTCGAAAAAACGCCAAAATAGCATCACGTAATTTAGGGTCGCCCCTTAACGATGCCTAATATTGATGGAGTTTCGATTTTTCTAGTGGGGGCAATGCATTTTATAGAGGAGAACACTGCCACCTTTGACCTCCCTTAACTACGCCCATGCCCTCTAGCAATGTCGTTTTGAAGTAAACTAAATTTAATTTTTAAATGATTGCATTGGTATTATTTATAAAAAAAATTTCAACTTATTTGTCACATTTTAAGACACGGAGGATCGTTAAGCGATATTTTAGAGGTTAAAATGAGAAAGAAAATTGAAAGGGAAAACTCAGAATGGAGTATTTTCTTAAAATAATGAAAGATATGGGGAGTGGGGCTTTTGCAAGTAAAAGACTTGGCACGTAAAAAAGTTAGATTAATGTCGGTGGTTGCGTCAAGTCAGTTTTAAGACTGAATAGTCGATCAGAATGTTTATGATTAGAGACCGGATTTTTATGGAATAAAAGCTGCCAAAATATGCCGTTAAAATGCTGAAATATGCAAGTAATATGCAGAATACGTTGAAATATGCAAATATATTCAGCAAAAGCTGGCAAAATAAATTTTGTATACACTAAAAAATTAAAATGTGCTATAACGATAAAAAATGATAAAGTAAGCTCTAGACACTAAGTGTCAAATTTGTTCTTTTATTGCGTAAGAAATTGCACAAAATTCTCATTATATTTAATAAATTAAAACTCAAAGAAATAATAGGTGATCTTAAATAAAATCAACATAATAAATATAATAATTTTTCAAAAAATGTGAACAAAAAAATAAGTGGTGGGATAGTTTTATTTAACAGACATGATTGTATTGTATTGCTTTTATTTTTTTATATTAACAAGCTTTTCTTATTGACGTACAAATAATAAACTAATAAAATAATGCAAATATTTGACCGGCTATAATCTGATCTCTACACTAATTTACACACACTTTATCCAATATTTGATAAAAAATCCTTCATCTTTGCAATTTTATGCAATATTACTCAATGTGTAAAAATATGCAGTATAAAATTTGACCCACAGTGTATCCTAGATACATGATTCGGATAAATAATTGATCCCTGGCTCGTATGTGGCGGCAAACAAAATATGCAATTGCATAGGAATCCAGTCTCTAATTATGATGAATGCATAGTGTGTTTTTCATCAAAAAGTTTTAATAACCACCAATGTTTGAATCAATTCATAGCAAAACATTTGAGAGCTTAACAACAAAATAAAAAGATTTCTGGGGTGTGCCGATGATTAGCGCCCATAAAAAATAATAATATTATATTAAATTTCGAAGCTATATCGATTTGTGTAATAAATTTTCATTTTATAGTTATCTAAATACTTATCTAACTACACACAATTATTTGGGCTTGTCTTTGAAATTAACTCAATTTTCATTGATGTGAAATAAATGAAACCTTTTAGGGAGCAATCGATGATTGTAGATGTTAAATAGAGCTATACCATATATTTATCTTAGACAAAACAAAGTGGATTTAGTATTAAATAATAAGAGATGTAGTAATAATTTTCGGAACAATACAATTTGAAGACGAGGTGAGGGAACGCGAATAAAACTACAAAGCCGACAGGATGGTCATCAAATATGATTAATGCCAAGAGAAGCAAGCCATTCACCTAATCATCCTTTTTTTCTTTTTGGTAATTTCATCATAATAAAATGTTCTGGTATGCTTTCGATCAATTTCGTGTTAGCAGATCATATCGCGATTCGATGGTTAAATAGTAGTGCAACATCAAAGTGGGATAATGGAAAACAATGGGATTGTTTAAGATTCAAAATTTATTATAATGTCTACGGCCTTGGCACAGTGAAAGCATCGGTTCCTATCTGATTTGATCACAAAAGTTAAGCGAGCAAATAGGTGATAGCTTTTGGTATACGGTATTTTCAGCCTAGTTGATCCTGTTCGTGAGCTTGCATGCCACTGAAATTGCCGAGGCCTAAAGGGATTTCTTTAGGAGAGGTGACCTTGTAAACCCCTGAAATCCGAACTAATTGGGGCTGTAGCCTGTTCGGATTACCCGAAAGCTCCTTCAGTGAAAAAGTTTAATGAAGAAAATGGACTACCACCTCGAGCTCTAGTTCTGATAGACAATAAATACCCCATCTCACCCATCAGAGATGCGCCTGATATGTAGGGACTTAAAATCAGTTTTTATGCCTCTCAATATGACATTGCTGCTGTAGCTATGGAACAGGATGTTCTACAGAATATAAAACTAAGCTACCAAAAAATGATCTTACGACATCTTATTGAAGGAAATGGTTCTCTTTCTATCCTTGAGAAGCTGAAGAAAGTTACAATAAAAGACGTTATTTGCTGGATTACAGAAATTTGTCAAAAAAACTCGTTCGGATTTCCAGGGATTTCGGATTTGAGGGGTTTAGTAAGTTTGGTAGTAGACTAATAAGCATCTTAGTCTTTTTTTTGACAAATTTTTTTACCATAGTACTCTGTGTAATAATTCCAATCATGATTATGTTACCTTAATTTCTTCATTTCATCTTGGGTGATTCAACATAAAAGATAGTTCCGGGGTATAATTTTGCCCTCAAAGTCAAAAAAATGGTTGCTAGATTAGTAAATAATAAAAAAGGTAAATAAAAAAAAATGAAAAAAACTTAAAAACATTAAACCATGAATTGAATTTATATTTTGAGGAAAAAGTGAAAACTTTCTCAATCTCGTTATACTTTCAGGCTAGATTAGTAAATAATAAATGTATATTCTTTTTCTTTTGTTAAGTGAGAATGTGTGGGTTTTTGGTGAAACATTTAAATAAAGTAAGGAAAATTTTGAAAAATTTAAGAATTTTTTTAAAATTTATAATATTAGGTAGGTATCACAAAAAATAAAAGAAACTGGTTTCCTCTGTGAACTCCTGAAGATGGGCTCATACCCCGAAATATATATAGGGTCATGCTAAACAAACATATTGTCTTTTATTTTTTGTGAAACCTACCTAGTATTTTATATTTTAAATTTTAAAAAGTTTCTTAAATTTTTCAAAAACTTTCTTTACTTTAAATAAATTTATAACTTAATCTAAATTGTTTAATCATGTTTAAATGACAATCTCATTAAAATCTCAATAAACAATTTTGTTTTCTACAATTTTGAAACCCAAGTTTTAAGGCTAGAGAGAGCTCAAAATTTAACCAGTACTCCGCATTGGAAACACAAACATTTTGGACAAAAAGAAACTTTCTACGACTAACAAACTTTATAAGACTTCCTATTCTTTAATTAAAGTGAGATTAGAATCCACAAAGACAAAGTCACAGAAAGACACACTCAGCCATACATAAATTATGGTTGAAAATGATTTATCTTAACGTTTCAGACATTTTCAAATACAATGGATTTTTTTTTTTTTTTTTTAGTTAATTCAATAACCACTTGGGTCGCCCGTCTAGACGTGTCGAGTTGTTTAATTAGACCATATTAGAAAACAATTGAGGGTAGAGAGGCATTTTATCATTATTTATTTATTTTTCTATTAAAAGCAAAGAAACATTTAAGCAAATATAAAATTATCTCATTTACTTGAAAAAATCTTTCGAAATAATTTTTCAAACACTACAATTTTGATTAATAACAATAATAATAATATTTATAATAGTAATAATAAAAATAAAAATTACATTAAATAAAATGAAATATAATAAAAAAAAAATCGATTTAAGGATCTCTTGAGAAAAACGTGTCGAGAGCAAGGTCAGCCACCGTCATGAAATATCGTTCAGAAATTCACTTTCGTTCTGGCTGAATCTTCGAAAAATCATTACCATTAATAAGGCAAAGTGATTTTTTTTTTTTTACTTTTCAACTTGGATGAAATCAGAAAGTGTTAGAAAGAGAGACTAAAAATAGTATTTAATTTATGGAATTTTTTTCTTTATAGCAATCTTATTCCTCCATCATTTTGTTTCGTATTGCATTAATCAAAGAAGATGAAGGAGGATTATAAAAAATTAAATTATAAAATTACTATTTATTTGAAGTGAGATCAATAAATGGAACTATAAGGAAAAAAGTTAAAAATTTTATGTTAAACTATTATTTAAGTTAAAAAATAAAAAAAAATAACACCTATAATCGCTGAATTGCAGTAGATATTAAAATTTATTACTAGTTTTCCTCAAGTGGATTCATATTTTAAATGGATTATTTCAAAATATCTTTCAAAAAAAAAAATTAAATTAATTTGCCTATTTTTGAGTTCATATTGATTATAAAGAAAAATTTTACAAAATCAAAACAGACTATCACACTCGATAGAAAAATGGAGACATTATTTTGAAGATTGAATCGGAGTCGAAGTTATTAGTCGACTTTGGATTTAAAAATTAGAGGTTGTAAAACTTAGGAAAAATAAAAGCAGAAATATATAGAATTCCAATAATTATAGAAGTTACTAGCTGCAAGGCCCGCCTTCGGCGGCCCTCTTACTAGCCAGGGGCGCGCCCCCTGGACTCCCAACCCACGAACCCTACCCTCACACCCCACTCCCACCCACCACAGACACCGAAACCCGCCCCAACACCACCACCCCGCACCCACCCTGAACCCCACCCCGTGCTCCCAACCCCGGCCCCCATACAACGACCCCACGCCGCCCCACCCCACTACGCATCTGGACCCTCACCTGAACCCCCTGCGCTTAGGCTCCTGGAACCCACCCCCGCTACGCCCTCGTACCCTCATACCACCCCGCTCCCCATACCCTAACTCACCCCTACTCCATTCCACCCCACGCACCCCAACACCGCACCATCACTACACCCCCGCACCCACCCCCGCAGCCAGTTTTTGCATTTCTAGCCTTCTAATGACCCACAGATTATATATACAAAATTTGGTTAAGTTGGCTATAAGGGTAAGAATTTTCATATTTTGCCCCCCCCCCCTTTTTTTGGTGGAATTTTTTTAAACCAAAGTTTCAGAAATCACATCCCCTACAACTTTACAAATAATAAAATTTTCCTTAGAGTTAAGGGTTTATGAGTTATTTGATAATTTTCATTCGTGACCCCCCCCCCCCCCAATGATGCAAATATGAAATTTCATAACAATCCCTTAGGCCGTTTTACGTGAATCGTGAGCAACTTTTTGCGGAAACCACGCAAACATACAGACATATAGTACATACAGGAATTTTTGAGGGTGTTTTCGTTCATAACTTTGCTTGAAACGTGTGCAACCAAAATTGGACGTGATTTGGAGCAATGTACAGACAAAACCTTAATTTTATATATATATATATATATATATATATATATATAGGGACAAGGAATTGAGAATTATTGTTATTGTTGTTTTTGAGTTGAGTTTATGTTCAAAAATCGTCTAAAAATATCAACTTTGTTTCCCCTCACAGTATGAGTTAATGAAATTTAAATGTTAAAAAATTCAGTTTTCTACTTAAAAAGTTCTTTAAATGGCATCCCTCAAACTAGAACAGGGGTGCCCAACCCGTAGCTCGCGAGCCACACGTGGCTTGAGGCAACTTTTGTTGTGACTTATTTTATCAACTCGGACATGAAATGTCTAAAAATTATTTGCTCTATAAAATACAATACTAATGGCTACAGTTGCTCAGACATTTCTTTAATTTTAATCTATATAAAGCATGTAAAAAAGACATTAATTATAGGTGAATTCTTAATAAATTAGTCATTTTCTTTAACATTTTGAAAATTTTGTGTCTATTATATACATTTTAAATTGAAATATTAGAAGAAAAATATATATATGTGGCTCGCAAAAAATTTTAAATTCTCAATTAGCTCAAGTCAGATTAAAGGTTGGGCACCACTGCACCAGAATATTATTAGTTTTGTCATTTTCAGAACCATGAAATAGTGGATAATTTATCTCCTTGAAATTGAAATGCGAAGCAGGATCATCTGAAAGGCGTTATAATTTGTGTGTCAATTTTAATAACATTTCCAATTCTATTGATTTTACAATATTTACAAATTACAGTATACTCTTTTTATTTATATCTAGATTCCTTTAGGTTAATTAAATCAGTTATGTAAAAATAAAACGTTATAAGCGAATTCCTGGCTTTATAGACATTTCATTTTATAGGTTAAATCTAATAAGCCAAGGAAAAAGATCTTCAATTATTATTTGGATGAAAAAATGTAATAAATTCACATTTCGAGTGTTTGTCAAACGACTTTCATTTATAACCTTCATTGTTTCACTATAAACCAACACAGTCCGCGTTCCCTAAGTTTTAATAATAAAGGAATTTTTTTAATATTTTTTTTCAGAATTTGGTTGTTTATTAAGTATTACAACTTAATTTTTATATTATTAATACTAATTTAATATTAATAATTTTTAAAACGATCCAAATCAAGGAATGGGGGTTAATTAGTTCCGTGGAAATATACAAAAACCTGTATGTATTTCTACAATAAAATTGGGAGTTTAAGTAAGATTCGTTTTTGAGAAAATATCAAAAAACTAAAGAGACCAAAAGTAAAGGGTCGACTAATTTGAAGTAAAACAAACTTAGAAGGTTCATTTGAGATAAGGGAATTTGTTAGTGCAAGTTGAATGACGCACACACCAAATGTACTTTTATAGAATTTTTTCAACCTAAAAATATATTTTGAATAATTATAGAATAAGTGAAAATCTTATAAATAAAATATGGTGGCTCAAACCCGAGACCTTCCCGTGATGGTTTTAAGAGCCAGACAGGCCCTTTTCTATTTAGATACAGATTCCTGAGCTTAAATTGATAACTACTGTCTTGCGATTTCAATTGGTGTTTGAGGCATAAATTAATATGGTTTAATTTAAATTTAGGTATCTAGATAGATACATATAAAAATTGGAGGATAAACCAAAAATTATTTAAAGATTCGGTGGGCTTCCCTTTTTTTGAAGCCAAATCACAGCTAATTAACTAGATCATTTTAAGAGCTTTCCAGATAGTTTGCTTTTAAAGTGTAGGCTCTTATATCTATATATATAAAATTAAGGTTTTGTCTGTACATTGGTCCAAATCAGGCCAAATTTTGGTTGCACACATTTCAAGCAAAGTTATGAACGAAAACACCCTCAACAAATTTCCTGTCTGTCTGTATGTTTCCGTGGTTTCCGCGAAAAGTTGCTCACGATTCACGTAAAAACGGCTGAAGGGATTATTATGAAATTTCATATTTGCATCAGATGTCTTCTAACTTACATTTATAGCTATATAATGTTTTGATATTTTGACCCCAAAAGGGGGTTTGGGGGAGCGCACGAATGAAAATGATCAATTAACTCCTAAACTATTAACCCTACGGCAAAGTTTATTATAAGCACAGTTGTAGGGGATGTGATTTCTGACAACTTTTGTTTAAAAAAATTCCCCCAAAATGGGGGGTGGGTGAAAAAAATGTAAATTCTTGCCCTTGGACCAAACTTAACCAAATTTTGCATACATAATCTGTGGGCCTCTAGAGAGCTAGAAATGCAATGGTTATGGTACGGGGGTGAGGTGCGGGTGCGAGGGTGGAATGGAGTAGGGGTTGGTTAGGGTATGAGGTGTGCGGGGTGAGGGAGTGAGGTGAAGTAGGGTGGGGGTGCAGGGGGTGGTGCGGGATGGAGTCCAGGGGGGCGTATCGGGGTGAGGTGGGGTCCAGGGGGCTAGGCGGGTGTGTGGTGCACGGGGTGGCGTCCGGCGGTGGATGGGTGGAGGTGAAGGAGGGTTCAGGTGAGGGTCCAGAGTCATAGTGAGTGGTACGTGGATGGGGGTCCGAGGTGGGTGAGGTGCGCGATAGAGTGTTGGGGTGGTGGTGTGGGGTCGCGGGTTGAGCACGGGTGAATGGTGCAGGGGTGGGTTTCGGGGGGTGTGCTGGGTGCGAGTGAGGGGTGAGGGTGGGGTTCGTGAGTTGGGGGTCCAGGGGGCGTGCCCCCTGCTATGAGAGGGCCGCCGAAAGCGGGCCTTGCAATTAGTTCATTATAAGATACTGGTATTTTAGCTTAAACTAATAGCTAATGTCTATGTGAAAGATGGAATATCATTTAATTAATTAATTTCTTTCCTTATTCAATTATTTAAAATAATTTTATTTTATTATTTTTCAAACAACAATTTTTTGATTTGAGAGGTATTCGGGGGTTGGAAAGTTAACAATATAGTATATGTTCTTAGATAATTGTTGACTTTTTTGACGCTATTTTCCCTTGACTAATTATATTAGCCAATAAAATGTATTGTCTATAAAGACAAAAATTCGCTATAACGATTTTTTATATGGAACAGATACAATTAAACTAAAAAATTTAAATATAAATAAAACGTGCACAATAAGATTCGTAACCTTCTAATGTTATTTATAAATAAAACAATTACCCTGAAATCTGAATTCTTATATTATTCATAGAATTGCAAAAGCTATTTATTAATTGGTACACAAATTAAAGCTTCTTTGAAATGATTTTGTTTTGCATTTCAATATCAAGAAGATGAATTGCCCAAAAGACCTGGCTGAGAATGACAAGGCCTCTTCTCATTCTCTTCTTACTTAACCTTCCTTCACGCCTTTCATTATTTATTTATTTATTAGAGATACACAGGAATTTTAAAAGGGACTATCGATCACGACGCTTCTTCATGTCTCTCTCTCTGTTTGTGTAGGTGTATGATTGACAAGTACAAGAGCCAAATATTAATTTAACATTTGTTAAGTAAATTAGTGTAGAGTAGAAAGAAATTAGTGTCATTTTGGACTCCATAAATGCAATAACCCGGTAAAGTGCAAGTCAGACTCGAATCACCGAGGGTTCTGTACCTTATAATATACATTCTGAAATTCTTTAGTTATAAAACTTGTTCTTATTTGTCCTGAATAAATAAGAGAAACTTAACGATATTTTTCATTATTTTAAGTTAATCTACTTCTGAAGGCACATAGGTATAAATATCTCAAAAAATGGTAATTTTTTTTTATTGAAATTTAAGAAAGAATGAGTTACACTAAAGAGGTGCTTCCACTAAAGGCCTGGGTTGGCTCATCCATCGTGAAAAAAACGAAAAGAAGAGGAGATTTTATAGGCTGGGCAGAAGTCGAAGGTATATGCGGGTGCGGATTTTAAACAGCTGAAGGTTTATAAGTCATGGGGAAGACAGTGGCTTGAAGCGAGTTCCGGTCTCTGGAGGTCATAGGGATAAAAGAGTTGGCGAAAAGGCTGGTTCAATTTGACAGCGGAGGGGTGCTGAGCGTTCGAAAAGCGCGTGTTTCTTGCAAATAAGGCTTTAGGAGGGATAATTGATTTCACCTCGACTGAACAAACACCATGATAGTATCTATAGAACAGAGAAAGGGCAGAAACGGCTCTACTGTGATCCAGGGAGTCGAGTGAGTTAGTTAGGGTAGGATCTCCTATTAGTTTAACTGCTCGATTCTGAATTGCATCCTGTGTGGCAAGAGAATGCTTGGAGGCCCCTCTCCACAGCTGAGAGCCGTATTCGAGACAGAAACGAATTTGAGCCTTATATATTGTAAGAAGTTGGCTGGGTGTAAAATAGCGTCTATACCGAAATAGGAGACCAAGCTTGCTCGCATCAGCTTTAGCAGGTGTTGGGATATGGTCATTCCAAGAAAGGTCAGACCACAGAGTGAAGCCCAATAATGAAAGCTTATCACTGAATTCCAGTGAGTTACAGTTGAATGATATATATGGGAGGTTTCTATCGACGCGCCTAGAGATTACGCAACACTGCGTTTTCACTGCATTAAAGTTTCGAAGCTCACTCACTCCGTCATTTTAAGGCGAATAAAATTTTAAAAAATTAAGCCTAATTACACTTAGCTACTAAGATCTTTATACCCCTTAATATTTTTTTTGACGCCACAAAATTCGACTTCTTTCCAAAATAATCATCCAATTAAAATGTTTATAGGTACAATTTTTTACATTTCGAAGAAAAATAAATAAATATATATTTACTTATAAATTTCAGTTTGTATATTATTTAGTATACTGCTCTGACAGATGGACATATGAACCAACAGATATTTAGCGACACTACTAGCGTTCAGTTTTACTTTACACCTAAACCTTAAAATAAGAAACCTGGAAACTGCTTCAGAACATTAGTTTATTAATGACTTTGATCTAAGAAGCTGCAAGCCCTGTAGTTTGGAATAGACTTGCATTATGAAAATTAGAGGTTAAAAAGAATATTTCACAAAGTGGGTCGCAGTTCGAGTTATCTGTGGATGCGGGGTTTGAAAGAATTGTTAGAATATCACAAGGGAAAGACAAATGCAGTCTCTAGAAGTCATAAAAATCAACGAGTTGGCGAAATTGTTTATTCGATATGTATCTAATTTAATCATGAAGGAGTATTAACTATTTTAAAATCGTAGGTTTAGTTCAAATGAAGCTTTGGAGGTAATTCAGACATAAAAACATTTTGGCACCAGAACTAGATTTCTACAACTGTGCCGTTCTAGAGTTATTGCGGTATCGGAATCCAGACACACAGCGGGACACACTATTTTTATTTTGATCATTACTTTTTGGAATATAGTTAGTTTCAGTCGATATTTTTTACCTTTTTTAAAGCTTTGAAGATTAAATAATTTATTGAACATTTTGATATATTATATTATTGTAGGATTTTATTCTCCGCTCCTTTCGCTGTAAAATGCTCATTTTCGCCTTGAGAAAGACGCTTGTTGTTTGCCCGTCAGAATCTTTCGATAAACTGGCGGGTGAGCGGCAAGGACACGCCCCTTTTATATTGAGAAGCGAGCGCGCGAAAAGTTATGCATACGTCATCCTAAAAAGCCGCGAATAATTAACCAATCAGTTTAATTGCTAATTATGGCCAGGTTTATAAAAGCAGCCAGCTCCAGTTGTCAGTTGTGAGTTGTCGGCTGCTGTTCAGTTGAATGGGACAACTCTCCGAGGTGACTGATCACCTGGGAACGATTTGGTAAAGAGACGGCTTGTGTCTAAGAAGTAATTTGTATACACGTTCTGTAACGAAAAAGCAATAAATGCAGGCTTTGTGCCATTATTTTATTAAAGCATATTTTCAACTGCCCAGTGCAAATTCTTATTTTAGAAAAGCATTTTTCTGGCTTTACGCCGCCAAGAGAGATTCTAATCTCTGAAGATCATCTCCCATCCAAGCCCTGCTAATATCCTTCCAACTAACCCTTCGAGCCAAAAATAATAAAAATCATCCATCGTCTTAATCATTTCCTATATTATATTATTAAAAATATTTTTTAAAACAATAAGAAATACTATATAATAACTAATTTTGTTATTTGTGTTGTTTATATTTCTCACTGTTTTCATTTATATTTAACAGTGCATAATGTGACCTATATCAATAAATTATAATATATTTTTCACCTTTTCGTATTAATGATATTGGGAGAAGGAATTACAAATATTAATATGATCAAATTAATCTATAAACATGTGGCTAAGAAATAAGCATAATAATCATCAATATTTGTTTGTCTATATTTTTTGTTCTGTTCCATTTAATAAATTATTAACGAAGAACTGATGCAATTGTAAATTATAATTTAGCACTTGAGAACAAAAAGAAATCTTTTTGTTTTTACTTTGGCTTGTCTGTCCTTATAAGTCAATGGTTGGGATTTCATTTAACCAAGAGCCTTGTTTGGGATTCGAGAAGGCAAAAAAAGATTTGAAATATAAACAAATAACACAAGATATTCAGACAACTTATTAATTAGTCAAGTGATTGGATTTCTATAACAATGAATCATAATTAGGAACGATATTGAAACTATTTGGATTGATAGTAGTCGGTTTGCAGACCTCAAAAGAAAAGTTGAAGCTGGAACCATTAGACATTTTGATGATATATTCTCATTAGAAGGTTCGACGTTTTGAAACCTAATTCTAGACCCTTTTTGAATTACTTGAGAAACCATTCCAAGAGATAGGTTGAGAGCGAAATAGATTTCTGCAAGCGTCTACTGCTCTCTTTAGAGCAGTGTTTCCTAGCCTTTTCATATTTGTCATCCCTATTACCAATGAGGTCTTTACCCCTTTTAAAAATATTTTAGAAAATAAAAATAAAAAGTTAGTAAGATTATTTATTGTTTGTCATTGTTTTTCTACTAAAAATTATCATTGTTCTTTCAGTTTTAATTTGTAGAACTTTAACAGGGTAATCACTATTAAAATATGAAAACTAGCTAAACCTACACTCTAAAAACAAATATTTACTTTGAGAACTATAAAAATTTTCTGCCTACTAAATTAATTATTATGATTACCCCTTCAAATAGCTATAATTACCCTAGGTTAGTAACAGCAGCTTTAGAGGGAACAAATAATTTTTTCTTTGAATTAATTATTCTAATTGTTTCAATATTTTTCAAAAAAAATTTATTTTAATTAAGGAAAAATTTATCCAAATGCTTATAAAGAAATGGATCCTTAATGTTTAGATTCAGTTGGAATCTTCATCAGGGTCAAAATATTTTATTGAAGATTCTTCCTTAAATTGGTTGGCGTAGCCTTAACGCCTAAAGAATGTACAACAACACGTCTTGGCAGCTTTACAGGTAATAATATCCACTACTTTTAGCGGTAAGCGAAGCTCGTCGGGTGTGAGTTCAAACTATTTTTTCTTATTCGTGTTTAGACAGGCGAAAAATTATTTTAAAGTTCGATTAGTTTTCTGACTACTTATGTGCGGGTGTCTATGTGGATTCCGATACTAACTTGAGAACAAAAAATCATAAGAAATTTATTATATAATGTGAAGAAATTCATATTTGCGAAACGAACTATTAATATAGAATTTGGGCTTTCTAGCTTCAGAACTACGGATGTAAAATGTAAAAAATTTGAAACAAATGTGCAATTCTCGAACTATAGATGTCGTAGAGAAAGTTTGTATTACAACTCAGTATTCTATTAAAAAAATCCCAGACATGCAGATAGTAATGCTATGTATTAAAAAAGTTTTAACTTTTATTATCATATATCAATTAAACGTATCATGATGCAAAAACAAAATTATTGAAACGCCATGGAGTGTCAAAATATTAAATTCACTCATTTTTTGTCTAAAATGTGGAGAAAAAATATTTTCAACCTTCTATATTTTCTCTCAGTATGTCTATCTGCCTGAATGTATTTGCACTAGGAATAACTAAATTAGATTTCGGGCTTTCGAGCTTCAGAACTTCAGGTTCAAAAATGCAGAAAATATATTTTTTAGATGATATTTTTTATATGTTCACGAGTCAGGAGGCATAAGCAAATAAACAGGTATTTCAAGAAATGCATTTTGAATAGTTATTATTATATTTAAAACAGTACGCCCTAGATGCCTGTCTCATCTCAAACACTCAACAGGGATGCTTTCCCAAAATTTTATCAACCGGTTCACAGTAAAAATATCTTCTGCCCAAAGAGAACCCAGAAATTATTATAAATATAACAATAGCTCAATTTTTCGTCAATTTTTATACTATTTTAACACCTTTAAAATAAGCAACATCAAAGGATAAATAACATTACGTTGGTAGCAGTGGCGGGCAGTGACTTTTCAACCAGTGGATGCTGTCCATAAAAGCACCTTCATTTTTTGAAATTTTATTTTATTCTTCGCATTTTTTTGCAAATTTAAAATTAGATTTTTTAAAAAATATATTTTAGCACCTTCGCCCCAAACAGATACTGCATTGTGTGAGTGAGAGTAGGAGTCAGAAATTAATTCTTGTGATTTAAACTCCACAGTCTCTGAGATGGAAATCTACCATCTTCAACAATGAACCAGCAGCCTGTCCTATAAGAAAATATTAAATTTCTTCTAATTGTGTTGCTATAAGCAAGCTACGCCTTGTCTATAGAACTCTTAAGTTATTTCCGATTTTATATATTGAGAGCTCTTAGAAATGGATTAGTCCAAAGATTCTCAAATCGACTTTTATTTACTACCTTTTTTGTATATTTCTATTTTAATAGTTCCGCAGCGAGAACATTTTTTATTCGACTAATACTCGTCTGGACTTGTTTTTGACATGCTTGAACTGGAAGATATACCAGGGACTTCAAACCTTTTATCGGCATCCTTTTCAGGAAATCATTCATTTTAATTGCCTTTTGAAACTATGCAACAATTTTATTTCAATTCGAGAACCAATATACTTTTCAAAACAAAAAATGTTTTTTTAAAGAAATATTTGAAAATTTAAAGATCCTCTTGAAATTTTGAAGCCGACCTTATATATTTATGAAAATGCTTTAAATTTTTGAAATGTTACGGTTGCTAGTAAAATCAATTTTCAAATAACCTTTATGATTTAATAAATTTTTAAAAATGTTACAATATACCCATCGGTATATTGTATAATGAGATTGCAAAAAGAGACGAATTGGAGAATAAGGGTAAAAAGAATATTTATTCATTTTTAGTTTTTATATAAAATTTTTATTTAAATATGATTTGTTAAAAAAATAACTTAATAATAATTTCTTTTTCAAATAGATTAGTCTAAATATAAATTATTTAGCAAATTTTAATAGTAAAAATAAATTAAAATTTGAATTTACATAGAAATTGAGTATATTAATGCGTTGCTTTGGGTGAACATTGAAGAATTGTTTAATAATATCTCTGTTTCAGTGGAAAAATAAATAATAATATAAAATTTTACTTAAAAATCATTACTTGAAACTAACAGAGAACGAAGAAGAACAGAAGGAATTGGAGAAATAGAACCACAAAAGGGAAGAGAAGAAGAAAGAGAGGGAGAGTCAGAACGTTCGAAGCGAGAGAGTCTTTCTACACATTTCTCTACACATTCATTGGGGAGAGCTCATGCTATACATTTTCTTTCTACACACTCGCTACACACTGAGACGGAGCTTTCATCTTCCAAACTTATCCACTCAAATTTTCTCAATCTATCCATCCTTCTACTTGGCACATACTTATCTCACCATATTTCCTATATTCCACTCGATATATAAATATATCTAAATTTGGAGTCCATTAAACACCGGCTATTTCTACGAGACACCTAGAATTCTTCTTTCAAAGCGCACCTGCATATCAAATAATCGGTGCCGAAGCTGAAATTCGGTCTCAAGACAGCAGGAAGATAGGACCATTCCAAGAAGAGGGAATTATTATCAAAGAGGAAATTACTACAGTGAGAAGATCAAGAAGCGATTCTACGGCTCAGCACACCAAAGGAGTGTAACAAATCTTATATTAATAATCAACAAATTTCTCTAATAAGACATTCTATTTCTGTTAAAATCAAGTAATGATAAAATATAAATTCACATTATTAAATATTAAATAATTCTAATCAAAATCTTTATTATCATTGAAATCTTCACATCCTCCTTTTCATATTATTTTATTTGTTTTTTTTTATTATCTTAATCAGTTTTTTTATTAATTTTCACACTAAAAAAAGTAACGTAAAATAACAGTAAAATTCAATCAATTTCAGATTTTAAGCATTAAGAGAGAAAACCCTGAGAATACACCCGCCACCATAAACAACCAAAAACCAACATCCAGAATACTAAATACCCACTGCAATGTTTCGGAAAATATTAGTTCCCCATTTTTAATATAATATAGACAAAACTTTCACTTACCTCATTATAAATATTTGTTAGACAGTCAAAACAGAAAAATTCATAGCATCTCGACATCGAACATTTTCTACTTCTACTCTTTTACTATATAACATTAAGAGCCGGTTGTATGTCGCAAAGTAAATGCCTTTTACAACTAACAAAGGGTAGATGGTAAATTGAGGGACTGGGGTGGCCAATCAGATGACAGTATACTTTCAGTGCCTGTCATCTGATTGCATCCTATCCTCTATTTACCATCTACCCTTTGTTAGTTGTAAAAAACATTTACTTTGCGACATACAACTGGCCCTTAGGGAAAGCGGTGTTGGTTTATAGTGAAACATATTAAATACAATAGTTTTTTAACGGGTTATAGTGGTGTTTCACAAAGAGGTGAAATAGGTATACTAGTACAGATAAGAGCTCTCGTTTCTATTTTTTGCCGAGCAATGGAAATAAAATTATATAGTTAAATGCGATGATGATTGGAGTATAGTAAAGTCACGTGATATGCACGATTTATAAAACTTAAATAATACCTCTTAAATAAATAATAAAATTAAAATGATTTATTTATTTGATTGACCTTCTTCAGAATATGCATTCTAATAAACATAATGATATAAAAAACGAGTAGAGTACTTTTTTCGTAATCAAAATTAAATGGAGGTGCGTCTGTCTATCTGCTAGTGATTGTAATAATAGGAATAATGATGATGATGAACTTTGTTGCCTTGATCGATCATTTATCACATAAAGGGTGTCAAATGTGGGTTGTATTTGTGAATTGTCTGTTTTTCTTCCCCTCTTTTCTCTTTTGCATTTCAAAGATTCACATGTCCTTGTCTATTTCATTTGAAAAGGAAATCGGCTATTATACTTTAATGCATATTCATAATCTTACATATGTAATCAGGGGATGATCGTGAGCCTTAAGAAATACATTTGGTTAGGTAGGGTAACACAGACAAGGTGCGGTAAATCTGATTCATCTTATACATTAGAAACGTATCTAGAGGTGTGTGCCAAAAAAAAGTGAAAACTATATCAAGTCTTGGTATGCTCTCTGTAAACTTTGGTGATAAGAGATAAATTAAAATTTCATCTTTTACCAGTTTGAACTAGAAAGGTTAATCCACACTTTTTAGCCAATTAAATGGTAACAAATTTTCTATATACTTCCATATTCTTAATTGTCGAAATTTTTTGTGTACACCGATTTTTCTATTGTTTTATACAATATATACTAGTATATTTAAAAACTTGTATATTTAACTTCAGCCCATCCTCAGATTTAAAATATTTTTTCATTTTCACCTTATATAATTTTTCAAAATATCTTCCCAAATATTGTCAAAGCTTCATATCATTCAATAATCTAAAGTAAAATTATTTTCTCTTGAAGAAAAACATGTATAAACAAAATATTTTTTTCCAAAAATATAAGTTTTTTAATTATCTATATAGATTGAATAAAAGAATAAAAAATTAGTGTGTACATAAGTAATTTAAATTTAATTTAATGATCATTTATTTTGCTTTTGACATAGGGATTTTGGTTCTTAGGCTTACAAAGGTGAACTAGAAAGGGGAATCCACACGTTTAAGCCAATTAAATAACTAATTTTATATATATGTATAGTTTTAATTCACTCTTACATACAAGGTTATTAACTTAAGAGTTGTTGTAAAAGAAAAACATAATACTATGAATAGTTTTTCTTTTGGAATGATTAATGAACTCAAATTGCATTATTATTTCTAGCCTCTATGAATGGGTGAACGATCTGAGTCATTAAAAAGAGTGACAGTGCGACTGACATGAACGATCTGATCGACCGACCCATCATCTTTCTTTGTCTGTTTGTCCATGGTACTCGTGAACTAATACTTTCCCTATTATTTAAATTGCATTTTTATTTTTATTTATTCGCTACTACTGAAAGTCAAATTCTCCAATAGGTATTAAGCAAGATGACAGGTTTAGCAAGTGAGGAAATTATTTCAAGAAGACAAGTAGAAAATTACTAGAGTATCCTTGAAATGAGGATTCATGGATTGTAATAATTATAATAAGTTAAATTATTTCTTGAAAAGATTTTGTTTTTCGGGAGATAAGCAGAATTGTTAATTCATAAAGAGAAATGAAAGAGGTTGTCTTCTGTTTGATGCAAATAAACGTTTGTTGAGGGATCTGCTTACTTATACGACAAAACCTAAATCCATCGGGCATTTGAGCCCATGAGAACAGATAAAATATTTATAATTAAAATGACAGATGATTAATGTCAAACCTTCGAAACTATATAGTCCCAAAAAAATTATATATTATACTTTATACCTTAAAATTAAAATCGACTTAGCCTCAGAGCCAAATAGTTGTTAGATTGCGGCATTTTGGGATATAGCTTTAGGTTGTTGCTCACATTTTTTTTTAATGATATTGATGTGAGAAGGAGATACACCAGAAGGTGCATTCCTAAAGGCCTGTATGGGATGGCCCCTCCATCGTGAAAAGAACAGAGTAGAAGGAAGGAATCCGGGATCACGAGCCAAATCTCAGAAAGTTAGATAATCCAATTTACTAAGTTTTTTAAGGGCTTCGAGCAGTGGTAAATTCTCCGTGCGATAAATTTGGTTAAATTTATCTCCCACATATTTTCGTTAAGCTGCTTTAGCTGGTTTTATATCTCCAAGATCAAATATGCTTATTATATTTCAAATTCAAGGTTTTCCCACATTGAAATAAATTTAATAATCTAATTTTTTTCATGGATTCATTCTACACTTTTTGAATTAGTTGACCATCCTTAGAAGTAGTAAAAGACAGGTTAAAAAAGACAACAAAGCTCACAAATAAAATGGAGAAAGGATGATAGACTTATGAAACATAGAATAAGAGAAAATAAGGGATTTTTTTTAAATAGTATCAGCATTATCAATTCACTGGATCGATATTGGACATACCTTTCAGTTTTGAATGGGCAAGTAAAGATTTTCAGATAAATTGTACCAAACGAAAAATTAAGGAATCTCTGTATATATTGGAAAATATAGATGACTGTTAAATTTAAAATGGTCTCCGAAAATATTTCGAATTACTAAAGTTTGATAGTGTCATTGTTTTGAAAGTGTAAGTGATTATGCATGATCATGTATGGACTTTGAGAGAGGTATTTCAAAGGTGTATATTTATATTTACCTATAATATATAGGTAATTTTAAAATAAATGGTTGATAAATTGTGTAATAAATGTTTTTAGAATTAATTAGCTTCTATTGAGTCATTTGGTTCATTAATAAGAATATAATTGTAAATTGACGAAGGAATTATTTATAAGTGATTATTGTGTTAGATTGAGATGTGTGAATGTTTAAATGCCAATGCATAAGTGTAAAATATATTGAAAAAATATTAAGAATATCTTTTTATTGGCAATCAACAAAAACTAAAACTATATTAAATATGAATAAAATTTCTATAATTTGATTTATAATCTTGAGGAAGTTTTTTTAAAGAAATGTTTAATTATTTTAGTACTACTGAAGGTGGTCAATCGGTGACCAAAATTGTCTAGTGATTACTTACATGTAAATAAATAAATATGTAATGAGATTATTACATTTAATTCAATTGTGTGACAATTATAAATTATATAGAGACTTTTCGAAAAATGTAAAAAAAAAAAATAATAATATTCTAATTAAGGAGTTCCTTTTGCTCCAGTTGAGTCAAAAGAAGTGTAGTATCTAATATTTAATAAAATAAGTTAAAATACAAATGAAAAATAATAGAATTAAAAAATAAATAGTATGAAAGCCGTAAATGTTTGAAATAAAAACAATTATAAAAAATAATTAAATGCAAAAGAAAGTTTGATTTATTCAAATCAACTATTAATAACTCTTGTATGATTTGGCAATGCGTTGTATTAATACTGTTTATGGTTACATACAAACTTAGCATTTATGTGATTTTTTAAAGTAAATTTCTCAGTAAATTCCTCGATCAATGATATATTTTATTGCAAAAAAAGAAACCTGTATATTTCAAAAAGCTAATTTTTAGTTGTTTTTTTAACTTTATCTATTCAACCAATAGTAGTAGGTATAACTCAAAATCTTAATTTTCCATAAGACTGAGAAAATGTTTACATTTTCAATAATTTGCTTGCTAATGTGTGTTTGGAACTTCACCAAACCATAGTTAGAGACTTAAAATATTATAAAAAATTAAGTTATAGTTATAATCTAATATTTTTTATTTAACATTGGCGGCGAAAGGACCTCCTTAATAGTCTAGTCGCAATTTGTAATTAATTTAATCTCAATAAAAAGACATTATAAGTTGTTTTCTTTAATATAATTATGTTCTTATGCAATGGAGTTTGACCTGTATTTCATCAATAAACAAATTAATAACAATAATATTAAATTTTTGTTCTACAAAATCTCTATTTGAAGATGGCACAAGTTAACCTCAAAGTAATAGTAGAAGTGTCGGAAAGCGAAGATGGGCTCAACTACTTTTGGGGATGTATAAATTCGAGCAAATGATTTGGAGACTATGCAATAAGGGGCAAAAGGTTCATTCAACAGCCTTAAAACAAAATTGATTATCAAAAATTAGAGATAACAAGTAGAAAAAGCTTCAGAATGTGTCGTCGGTCCCGGATCGCGGCTTTAAGTCGCATTACAGAAAGCGGTGGGGCTGCAAATTCAAATACTGGCATTTGTGGATAGAGTTTATTAATAATTATTATGAATTATATTATATATGTAAGTTTAGATATTCTATAATCAGGTGATCTTCTAAACGTCAGGTGGGTAATGAAGAATTTATGATTAAAATGAAAGTTTTTGTGCCGAGAGTTGCAGAATTTTTTTATATTGAAGGAGATAATAAAAGAGTGTGTCTTCTGCTGGAATTATAAATTTTATTTATTTATAACGAGAATATAGTTTCGAGGGCTTTGCCTCTTCATCAGTCTATTACAATTGATTCACAGGAATTAATTTATGAAGCATTCATAAATTAATTCCTGTGAATCAATTGTAATAGACTGATGAAGAGAGCAAAGCCCTCGAAACTATATTCTCGTTATAAATAAATAAAATTTATAATTCCAGCAGAAGACACACTCTTTATTGTCTCCTTCAAGAATTTATGATTGTAAGAATCTGGCAAGTTGAAAGCAATAAGAAATTTTGAGATCTAAAATAATTTTGATTTAGAGCATCCAAGAAAACATCCAAAAATAAATTAAAATTACATACATTGCCATTTTAGTATCAGCATCTCAATTTTATTGACTTGTAGTAAATTTTAGGTATTGTATTATTCAAGTAGTAGAGTTGGCGTAATGACTGTGAGTTGTTATTCTCCAAAGTTCCAAATTTTATTGAATATTCTAAACTGCTTCCGGGTTTATGAATATATTAAATGATGCGGCGAGATAAAATTTGTTTTTCAGATTATTCTAATTAAGTCACATTTTTTGTTCATCACGAAATCTTTTACTCTTCAAGGTTCAAGTTACAGGATCTCTATTAAAAATGTTTAATTTCTTTTTTCTTTTTTTTTTTTTATTAAATTCCAATTTAATTCCGTTTCTTTTTTTAGAATATTTCTCAATCATTATACCTGTCAATAGATTCAAAATTTCCAGCATTTTAAATAATTCCAATATATAATTGTTTTCTCTCACTATATTTAAATTCCACCATAAATATTGAATTGAATACCGATTATTTTTCCTTCGGATTGTTGAATCTCTGTGGAGAGTGAAGAATTTATTGAGGCACAGTGAAGGATTATGTTAGAAATGGGAAGCTCGTTTGAGCTTTTTTTTACCAAAAAATATATAATTTTGAAATACTTAAATATTGGCTTTTTATACCAAATTATCTATATATTCATTTTCTTTTTGGTATAAAATAACATTATATATATATATTTATAAATTATTATTTGGGGCGTAATAACAGTTTGAGTTGGAATGTTGAAACTTGATACAGAGTTACAATTTAAGAATACAAATTATATACTGAATTACATCTCATTAGCTGCAAAGGTGAGATAGTTCTCCATATAAAAATGTTTTAGGAGTTTTGTTGTTATTATTCATAAAGACAACCCTTATGGAAATAAATAGATTTTCGAAATATGTTTTTTATATATTTTTTGAAAATATATTAAAAATATAAAATTTTGTGTTAATTTATATAAAGTTTATGTTTTCTATATATCCTTAAAATATAATTATTTTTATGTCACGTTAAAACATAAACTTTATATAAATTTAACACAAGAATTTTATATTTTTAATATAATTTCAAAAAATATATAAAAATATATTTCGAAAATCTATTTATTTCCATACAGGAAATTAAATGAAATCTTTTTTAAACTCTATACGTTCTCCGCAAATATTGGTGATTCGTCTAACAAAATGAACTAGAAAGAATAAACTTGGCAGAAAGGTTGAATTTATTTATTCAAACGTTTCTTTCGAATTTCAGGTTATTAAATACCATCACTTAAGAAATATTTATATAAAAAATCCCTGATTTTCATCGGTATTCAAAATCTACTCAGTTCTTCGTTTTAGAAACATACTAGTACCAGAACGAGGGGGTGTAAAATGGAGAAAAGAAAGCCAGAACATATAGAGAATTGTGAGGACTTTGCGGGTATGAATTTGCAAGAATGGTGGATGAGTTTAAGGGGACTAATAGACGACAAGTAGGTTACTTACTGGAGAAGATCAAGAAGATAAACGAGGGACCAGAATAAGATTGAAGAAACGAGAGCAAGAAACCAAGAAAACCAAAACCCATGAAGGCTCTGGTTATGAACAAATTTTTTTATTCAGATATATATAAATTTCAGTGTATTTAATTAACTATTATTTTGTAAACTTATTGATGAAAAAATTAATTTAAAAAAAAATCCAAGCTGTGTGGTCGGAGGACCTGCGTCAGGGACGAAGTTCCTTACGTTATTTTAGAAATATTAGAGTTGATAAAATATGGCCAAAAATTTTACCCTCTTTAAAAAATCACACTCCGTAAATACTGGCTATTATTAATAATTGTATAATTCCATTATTTTCTTAAATATATTAAATATTTAAAATCAAAATGTGTATAAAATTTAGTTTTTTCAGTTGAGAATTATTTAAATAACGCTATATGAAATTAATATTATTTAAAAATTTTACATTATCTGATCAAAATAAATCAATAACTACTTTATGATTAAAATGGCATTTTTTTTAGTTTTTTTATTCAGGATTTTGGATTTAAATATTTTTTTATTAGGAAACCCACACTCTACTGGGTACGGGTCCAGGAGTGTCTTTTTTGTGAAGATTTCCTACTACCCTCGAGGAAAAAAAATTCTCTCTTATATCCGATCCATTAAGTCAGGTCGCCTGGAGTGGCCATTTCCGTTACGTGACGATTTTTGTCAGTTAGCTCCTACCGCCAGCCCCTTAAAGGAATTTTGTTCCAAAAAAAAAAAAAATAGTATCAGAACGAACGTTTAAAAACTTGTGGATTTATTGGATTCCAGACAGAGATATGGAAAAAATTAATTCTAAAAAAATATTTTTTTCTCACGACTTTAGATTTTTCTAAGCAGGAATATTAGTGAGTCACCGGCCGCGGTAAGAATCACGCTATGCTATTTCAGACTGAAGAAAGGGACCAATTTATTCTAAAACTAAATTTTTAATGACATTTTTTCACTCTAATTTTCTTTCATTCTAACAATCTAAATAAATAAATAAACAAATTTTTATCCGGTAGGGATTTATTTTATTTTAATAAGAAAGTTAAATTTCTTACTAACAACTCTAGAAAATTGTATGATAAAATTTCACTCACCATTGAAGAGATGAAATTGAACCTGATTGAGAGAACTCGCTTGAATATTCACGATATTTAGCTGAAAAAGAAAAAAATTGAATTAATCAATCTCGAATTAAATTATATAATAATATTTCCCTATAAGGAAGAAAACTATTTTACTTTTCTTAGTGAAAGAATTTAAATTTGTTTGATAATTTCAATAAGTAGGTATATATTAAAAAACAACCACAAATTTCTAAGTTAATTTGCCTAATATTAGTCTAACCCTAAGCAATTATATTTGTCCATATGAAAATTTTATAAAATTATCTAAATGTCAATAAATAAATAGTTGATTCTTAAATTATATCAAACTAGCTGCAAGGCCCGCCTTCGGCGGCCCTCTTGCTAGCCAGGGGCACACCCCCTGGACCCCCATCCCTCAAACCCCACCCTCACCCCCACTCCCCCACCCCCCGAAACCCACCCAGCATCTCCGCACCATGCCCCCCCAACACCCCCCACATCGGATCCCGCACCCCACCCACCCCGTGCCCTCCAACCCTGCGCACCACACCGCCGCCTAGCCCCCTGGACCCCACCCCCGCTATCCCCCTGGACTCCACCCCGCACCACCCCCTCCACCCCACCCTACTCCGCCTCACTCCTCACCCCACCCCCCATTGCACCCCCACACCCAGTTTTTGCATTTCTAGCCTTCTAGGACCCATAGGATTATGTATACAAAATTTGATTGAAAAGTTTTTGTTTTGCCGAGAGTAGCAGAGTTGTTGATTCACAAGGAAACAAAGAGATTGACCTCTGCTTGATGCAAATAAACATATACACATATATATCAAGATATATATCTTGATATATATGTGTATATGTTTATTTGCATCAAGCAGAGGACAATCTCTTTGTTTCTCTTTGTGATACAAAATTTGGTTGAGTTTGGCCCAAGAGAAAGAATTTTCATTTTTTGACCCCCCCCCCCCCACATTTTGGGTGGTTAGTTTTTGCATTTCTAGCTCTCTAGAGGCCCAGAGATTATGTATACAAAATTTGGTTGAGTTTGCTCCAAGGTCAAGAATTTACATATTTTTCACCCCCCCGCCCCCTCCACCAGCATTTTGGGTGGTTAGCAGTTTTTGCATTTCTAGCTCTCTAGAGGCCCACAGATTATTATGTATATAAAATTTGGTTGAGTTTGGTCCAAGAGCAAGAATTTTCATTTTTGACCCCCCCCCATTTTGGGTGGTTAGTTTTTGCATTTCTAGCTCTCTACAGATTATGTATACAAAATTTGGTTGAGTTTGCTCCAAGGGCAAGAATTTATATATTTTTCTCTTTCCCCCCTTTTTGGGTGGATTTTGGGGGAATTTTTTTAAACAAAAGTTGTCAGAAATCACATCCCCTACAACTTTGCTTATTATAAAATTTCCCGTAGAGTTAATAGTTTAAGAGTTATTTGATAATTTTCATTTGTGCACCCCCAAACCCCTTTTTGGGGTCAAAATATCAAAACGTTATATAGCTAAAAACGTAAGTTAGAAGACCTCTGATACAAATATGAAATTTCATAATAATCCCTTCAGCCATTTTGACGTGAATCGTGAGCAACTTTTCGCGGAAACCACTGAAACGGACATACAGACATACAGACAGGAATTTTGTTGAGGGTGTTTTCGTTCATAACTTTGCTTGAAACGTGTGCAACCAAAATTTTGCGTGATTTGGACCAATGTACAGACAAAACCTTAATTTTATATATATAGATAATAATTACTAAATTAAATAATTAATAATTACCAACTTCAAATGATCTGAATGCTAAAGTAGGTACACTTGTATTGAAAGAGAATTCACTTGAGGTCTTTTTCTTTTGAACACATTCAAACAACTGAGAACAAGAGACCTGGGCGAAGGAAATTATCTTATCAATTTCAGGGAATGAATGGCCCACAACGAGCTCGATGCATTATTTGGAAATTAAAAAGAAATGGATAGAGGAATAAATAATGCCCGTTCGATAAATTAGTGATTTGATAAAAATAAATTTAATTTACATTTAGATAAAAAATAATTAATATAATATATTTGAGAAAAAAATAATAATTAAAAAAAATATTGTAAATTTACTTGAATGTAATGGAAGGCAGCCCAGAGGTAGTGAGGAAAGAAAAAATTAACACATATCAAATAAGGTGTAATTTATTGGAATCCTTCCTCCTTTCCTTTCAAACCGACGTTTCGGAGAGATTTTTCCCTCTTTCTTCAGGGTTTCAAAGGGTCAATGAATGAAACAGTATAAAATGTTTCCTTCTTCTCTCCATAGTAGTGTTCAAAAACTTTCTTCATTTTTAACAAAGACATAGAAAAACACTCCTAATATATAGAAAAACAGTCCTAATAAGTGATCATAGAAAAATTATATTTTTCGAGATATTAACTGTTTTTCAAAATGTTAGTTAGTACGCGCGTGCGTTACCAAATTTTTGTGGACGCACTAGTTTTTTATTTTTTAATGAATTTTTTTATTTTATTTTGAATGTGATGGAAATCTAATTAGATTTTGGGCTCTCAGAACTTCCGGTTTAAAAATGCAAAAAACATTTTTGGATGATTTTATTGAGATTTTAACCGAATGTCATGAAATAGGCATAAATGAACAATTTATATTTAAGTCTATTATTAATTACCAGGGCGACTGTGCTCTATGGTACCGAGTATCAAAAATTTTTCACTAATTTTTTATTATTTAATAAATGTGCAAGTGAACGATTCTTTCATTAGAATATAATAATAAAACTAAGATACGAGGTAGGTTTTTTTTGTGAAACCTACCTCGTATCTTAGTTTTATTATTATATTAAAATGTTTCACCTAGAACCAACACCGAACTCCTTAAAAGTTACTTTCATTAGAATCTGATCATGAAAAATTACTAAAAAGGGCTAGGATAGTATCATCTCTCGTCATTGCAGGGATTTTATACGCAAGTCCAAAAACCTGTTTCAGACTATTAGAGATTAATATTATTTGGTGGGAGATAAATTTAACCTAATTTATCAAACGGGGAATTTACCACTGCTCGAAGCCCCTAAAAACTTAGTAAATCGGATATTGGATAACTTTCTGAGATTTGGCTCATGATCCAGGCTTCTTTCCTTCTACTCTGTTCTTTTCACGATGGAGGGGCCATCCCATACAGGCCTTTAGGGGATGCACCTTCTGGTGTATCTCCTTCTCACATCAATATCATTAAAAAAAATCTTCATTCCTTTTATTCCAGAAATGACTTTTTTGTACTTAGATACTCGATATAGAGAGAATATTTACTTGGACTTAATTAAAAAATTAAGACAAAAATGTGAAAAAGAAATTACTTGTTACAGCTATAGTTGGCTAGCGTAGTCCTAAGAAAGAATTTACTTTACACTCCATTTTTTTATTAAAAAATGTCTATAAGTGCAAAAACTAACCGCCATAAATGATTATAAATTATTTAGAAAGAAATGATTATCTATTTGAGAAAGAAAGATTGAATTTTTTTCCAAATTCAACTTGTGATATTTAATCAATTTATTAACGAAAATGAATTTAAGTCATCAAAGATTTTAATAGATCCTCCTACATGGGATATAAACATATTTATTAAAATCTCTGATACAACCTAAATTCATTTTCGTTAATAAATTATTTAATTAAATATAAGAGAGGGGTCAGGCATATGGTAAAGCCAGGTGGATGGCCACATCAGTTTATTTTAAATTTATTTATCCTTGGCCTTTTAGCCATCAGATTAGGCTATGTAATTAATTAATTATAATAATTAATATAAATTTTCGTAATAGAATCCATTCAGACCGAACGAGTTAAATAATTTCACATATGAGAGGGTTGATTTACATGCATACAGCCAGAATAAAAGATTTGATGCTTTACTGGTTATTTATCAAAAGAGAGGTTTAATCTGAAACCACCTTGAATTCACGTTTTAAATGAGGTAATCTACAGCGTTTTGACACCTAGTTCTGGAGTTGTTTTCAAGTTCTTGTGAAGTCTTAGACTGACTAATTAATTATATTATGTTATTGTATCAAATTCTAAATTTAAAATAGAAGTATAAATAAATTTTTAAAAATGAAAAAAAAATTACATATTATGAGGAATTGAGAGGCCTAAATAAAGATGTTATTAGAAAATATATATTTTATGTCAGAAGAGATCATCCACTCGGAAGTAGAATCATTTTTTTTATTTTTTTTATTTTTTTTGATTTAACGTCACTATAGAATATATTTTAGTAGATTTTAGTGAATTTAATTTTGACTCTAGAGTTAAGTCAACTGGTCGTAATGCAAATATTGCTGAGAGTTGCAGCAATTGATCAATTCCTGTGAATTAGTTCTAATAGTCTAATGAAGAGAGCAAACCACTCGAAACTAGTCTCGTTATAAATAAATTTAAAAATTTATTTTCCCAACAGTATACACACTCTTTTATTGTCTCCTTTAATATTATTCTTATTTGAAATCAACCCCAAACATGCATACTTAAGAAAATTTGTTGTTCAGAAAAATATAAGACAACAAAATTTTTTATTTCCTTGTGGTCATTCCTGTTCTTTTCATTAAAAAATAAAAACTATGAAGAAATACACATACCATTAAATACCAAAAAAATAGTAGATCTGCTGTTTTGTAGAAAAATAAATGCTACGCTAGGCATACATAAATATGCTATATCTTTTATGGAGTAACTTAGTCTCAAATAAATGACACTACAAGTTTGTACTTTAGCATAAATCTCCGACCACCACTTCTGACAAATGTAACCCGACTGGAAAACTCTCTGGATTAGACCATTTAAAATTAGATAAAATTATTTTATTAATAAGCTTTCGTTCAAGTAATTGAATGTACATGATAGAAAAATTATCAAATAACCCTTTATATGAATTATGCCATCGTCCTTGACTTATGAATATATCTCCATGCTTTCTTCATCTTCCCACTTAATTTACTAATTAATTAATTAAAGAACCGTTCTCGTTTTCTCGTTAATGAATCGATGATTTCATCAATATCAAGAATGATTAAATCCTGGTTGTATTAATAAAAAAATAATAGATTGATATTGTGAATGATTATCAGAAATCAAAATATATTTTTTTTAATATAAAATATATTAGATGAATTGTACACTAACTCACATTTTGGGCCCTCACAAAATATTCGGATACCCTTTTGAATAAGGGTCTATTTCCTCGCTAAATTCAACTTTTATATATTTTTTGACTTAAAATTTAAGTTCGTTGAAGTCATGGGGACAAACATATTGACGAATGAAGTGGTCCGGCACTTTTCTAATTTAACAGCGGAAGAGTGTTGGGAATCGGCGAAACGCGTGCTACGCGCAAATCATGCTTTGGGGGAATTACTGATTTTAGCTCAGCAGAGTACCTGCCGTGATAGTATCTATTATAGATACTATCACGGCAAGTACTCTGCTGATTAAGTTAAGTTCCGAAACATTTCTACGATGAGCTAGCGATTGAGGGAGTCGGTGAGGTTTCGGGCTCTCTTAATTCAGTTCTATGGAATAATCATTATTAATTAGGGCTTACCCTGCAACTAAATTTAGAGTTATAGAGAATGGTCAAGTAATTGTAATCGTGCATGGAAAAAGTGTTTTTTTTTGTTTCGTTTTTCGAAATATCTCAAAAACGGAGTACCTGCCGTGATAGTATCTATAAAATAGCGAAACTGCGGAAACATTTCTACGATAAGCTAGCGAGTTGAGGGTGTCGGTGAGGTTTCGGTTTCGGGCTCTCTTAATTCAGTTCTCTGGAATAATCATTATTAATTAGGGCTTACCCTGTAACTAAATTTAGAGTTTTAGTAATGTTAATTTTTTTTTAGAACCTTGCCATCTTAGGCATTTACGATCAATTTATTTTCATCAAAATAATCGTTTTTGTGATATTAAAAAAATAGCACATTTCTTCTATGATTACCATACGTGAATTTAATGCGCGAATTATATTAAAAAAATAAACTGCAACGGATCGTCGCTAAACTTTATCCAAATTCATTTGAAATATTAATATGTTTATTCCTTTATTATTAATCAGATATCACTTGCAATTTGCAGTTCAAGTTAACTTTAATTCAAAAATAGTGATCGATTCTCATTTAACAGTCGAGGAATAACCATTCTACATTGGATTTTTGACGTTTGGGTTTTTATTGGTAACCATTGGTGAAGACATGGTGGATTCGACTTAAAATCAAAAATAGCGATTGATTCTCATCTATCACTTGAGGAATAATAATTCTACATTAGGTTTTTGACGTTTTGATTATTATTGGTAACCATTGCTGAAGACATGGAGGAATCGACTTAAAATCAAAAATAACGATCGATTCTTATCTAATACTAGAGGAATAACCTTATTGCATTCCATTTTTGATGTTTTGACTATTAATGGCAACCTCTACTGAAAACGTGGAAGAATCGACTTAAAATCAAAAAGACTAAATTCTTTTATGATAATCAACTCAAGCTTGAGCTGAACCCCCACTCCACCCCAGCACCACCACCCCATCCGCACCACCCCACTAAGCCACTGGATCCTCACCTGAACCCGCCACTCCATCCTGCCCCCCTATCCCGCACCAGTACACCACCCCCGCACCCAGTTTTTGAATCTCAAACATTCTAGTGACCCACAGATTGTGTATAAAAAATTTGATTGAGTTTGGTCCAAGAGCAAACATTTTCATATTTTGACCCTCCCTCCTTTTTTGGGTGGTTTTTTGAGGGAATATTTTTAAAACAAAAACTGTCAGAAGTCACATCCCTACAACTTTGCTCATAATAAAATTTACCGTAGGGTTACTTGTTTAAGAGTTATTTGATAATTTTCATTCGTGCACCCCCCAAACCCCCTTTTGTTAAAATATCAAAACGTTATATAGCTATAAACGTAAGTTAGAAGAAATCTGAAAATATGAAATTTCATAATAATATGAATATCAAAAAATATGAAATTTCATAATAATCCCTTTAGTCGTTTTTACGTGAATCGTGAGCAACTTTTCGCGGAAACCACTGAAACAGACAGACACACAAATCGACATACAGACAGACAGAAATTTTGTTGAGGGTGTTTTCGTTCATAACTTTGCTTGAAACGTGTGCAACCAAAATTTGGCGTGAATTGGACCAATGTACAGACAATTTTATATAATATAGATTAAATGATAGGTATATATCAAAAAAATAGAGTTCAAAATTTCAGTTCATTCGCTACAAGCGATCTATATACTATAGCTATAGACCGTTTTTAGGGAATTATTATATAGCAAGTTATAAATTCTATAGTTTCCTATATAACAATTCGATTTGTTCAGATTATCTGCATTTTAAAACTTTAAGTTCTGAAGCTAGGAAAATCTAATCATCTCTTCATTTTGAAAATACAGATAGTTTGGCACTAGGGTGAATTTTATAGGTACGACCTTGAGATCTTGAGTTACCTATCGTGAATATTAGAATCCATATAGGCAAACACACATACACATTTGCAGGCACTAAAAATAATGTCTGTGAAAATCACGTTTTCACTAAATTTTTAAAGAACAAGATAATAAAAAAAATTGTTTATTTTCGAGTAATTTCAATAATAAATATAAGATTTTTTATTTGTTTCTATATTATCTTGTAATTCCTTCATGTTTTAATGGATTCAAATTTGATGATATACAATGTTTGATTTTCGTAAATAATAAATAATAATTTCCTTATCGTGTAAATATAGTAAATCATTTTATAATCTTATATAATTTTCAGGAGAGGTAGATAATTAACGGAATCAATCAAGGATTGTGCCTCACCTTCCTCGGAATACTTAATTACACCATATGAGCGCATCTCGGCTATATTCGGAGATTTAAATGATTGCATCCTAGACCAAATCTATAAGTATAAGGTTCTATTTGCTCATCGTAAACGAAAAAAATAAATAAAATAAAAACCTGCTACCAATATCATTTTATTATTTTTACTTTCACTTATATAGAATAATAATTATATTTAGTAAAGTCAATTGGCTTTCCGGAAATGGACTTTGTTAAGTCTTCTAATTTCAATATTATATAGTACTTAACTGTGAAAGTATACGATAACTTTTAAAGTTAAAGTGGAAGTCTACACAGGAAATACACTTTTTATGGTCAATAAAAGTCATTGCACTAGTTTCTGTGGTAGCAATAACTCAAAAAATAGTAAATCTCAAAACTGAAAATTCAAATATTTGGAATATTTTCTTGGAGGCGAGATTAAAGTTATCAATAAGATTTAAGTATAATAGCACAGAACAACGAAAAGAACAATTTTAAAATAAAATAATTTAATAGAATTTTAAATCTTTAAAAAACTTACGTTTCGGAGGATTTTTCCGCCTTCTTCATGGTCTATAAATTAATGGCCAATTCTGTTTCCATTAATTTATCAACCATAAAACAGGGAAAATCCTACGAATTGTCAATATTTTAAAAGTTTGAAATTACCTTTCAATAAACCTTCGTCCTTTGTTTATTTTTCGCTACTTACTCAAAGAAGGATCTAAGGATTTGTTTTCAATTTTCACTATTTATCAAGAATTATATGATATTTTAAATCTATAATTAAGAGGTACGGTCGGGATGTAGGCGAAGCTCTAATATTGAATTCAGACATTTTTTTTTTCGTTCATTGTGTATAAATTTCGTTCATTGTGTATAAATTTAATAGTTTAATAATATTTAAGTTTATTATTAGGGCGGCGTACCGAGTTTTGAAAAAGTTTAACTTTTTCCTCCTTTTCTTATTAAAATCTTATGGACAGTAGTTTCGGTACTACAATCTTTTTAAATTACCAGAAATGAACTTTGTAAAGTATTCTAATTTAAATTGAAAGTTTTTTGCGGAGAGTAGCAGAATTTTTATATATTGAAGGAGACAATAAAAGAGTGTGTCTTCTGCTAGAGAAAGCTCACTTTCCATTCATACATTAATTCCTGTAAATCAACTGTAATAAACTGATGAAGAGGCCAAAGCTCTGGAAACTATAGTCTCCTTATGAATAAAATATATAATTCCAGCAGAAGACACACACTTTTATTGTCTCTTTCAATATTCTAATTTAAAATTTGACTTGTAATATTAATTAGAAGTATTGAATTGAGTTGAGTCTTAAGTGAATTGTGAACATTAAAGTTCATTCTTCACATTGTACTAAAATACGTGGTTATGAACGTTTTCAGCAATTTAGAATGATAATCAGCTCTCAAAGTTTCCCACTATTCATTGATAATTGACTTTTCTGGTCACTCAGAACTTAATGAAAAGTTGCCATTTCTAAGATCTTAAAACAATCCAGTCTGAGACCTTCTCGGAATTGATAATTATAAGTAACAGGTAGTTCGTTTGTGAGTCCCTGATGCAAAATTGTCTCTGCTCTAATGATATTGATTAATTCATCATAGAATAATTCTCCATGTATATTATCTGTAAATTAGAAGTATACTTGTTAAAGTGGAAGTCTATGCTGAAAATGTATGTCTTTTGTTAAACCTCCTGATGAAGGGTTCATAGCCCGAAATATGTATAGAGATAAATAAAAAATCTCCAAAATATAATTTCAAATTTTTTTTAATTTTTTTTAATTTTATTTCCTCTTTGTGAAACAACACTATAATCCGTCAAATAATTCCTGTGTTTAATATGTTTCACTATAAATCAACACCGCTTTCCCCGAGGGGTGATCCGCGATTGGAAGTAGGTGTACACCACTTTGTAAGTACTTTGGAAGTACTTGGAAATATTTAGAATTACTTGAAAATATTTGGAAGTACTTGGAAAATTTCGGAAGTACTTGGAGATATTTGAGAGTACTTGGAAATATTTGGAAGTACAAGTGGAAGTAGGTGTACAACATATTAGCTCGCGGTTCACCCCTCAGCTTTTCCTGAACGTTATTGAAAATGTAAATTTTGTGATCTCCAAGGCCCAAAAATGATCTTATAAGTCATTAGTATGTATCTCTGTGATAGTGATAAAATTACTAAACCTCAGAAAAACAAAGGTTCAAACATACCTAAGACAAGAATCAACTCAGAATATCAGTTTTTAGCTTAAATCGGTCTGCAATAAGTACACATTACTAGGAACAATTTGATGTTTTTGTCATTTTCTCAAAAATGCTTAAATGAGTTTTTTTTTAATTTTGAGAATTTATTTATTATTAAAATATATTTTATAAAAATTCGATGTCTGGGAAAAATTATTTAAATTTGATTGAAAAGATTTAGAAAACTAAAGTATAAGGACATTAAGCCCTGAAGAGATTCTAAGACACTGTATTTAAATTTAGTCTCTGTATATACAAGTGGGAGATAAATTTAACCTAATTTATCGCGCGGAGAATTTACCACTGCTCGAAGCCCCTAAAAACTTAGTAAATTGGATTGTATCCAACTTTCTGAGATTTGGCTCGTGGTCCCGGCTTCTTTCCTTCTACTCTGTTCTTTTCACGATGGAGGGGCCATCCCATACAGGCCTTTAGGGGATGCACCTTCTGGTGTATATCCTTCTCACATCAATATCATTAAAAAAAAAAAAAAAAGTAAATAATTTTAATTTTAATTTAGAACTTTTAATAGTCGTTTTAACGATCAATTTTTAATGATGGTTTAGTTTGTAAACGAGGGGTAAGTGAAAATCAAGTGATATTCACTAAACCAGCTAAAAAATCTTAACATACATGTAAGTAACGACTGACAGCAATATTGCACCAGATGAAAAATTAAGAAATTAATCCAGATTTTGAGCACATCTCTTGGGTGTTGCGTTTCATTAATTGTAATTTAAGTAAAAGCGTCCTTCATACGTAAGTAATGGACGACCAGACGAGAAGATCGTGCCTGATAAGGAACGTTTTTCATTTTTTTTACAGAGGAAGAAGATTAGTGTACTTTGGTTAAAATGATGCAATGCAGCCACTCTGCTAGAGATGCTAATTTTTCATTTTCAATGAGAGAAGGTCAGATTAAAAAAGAAATAATCTGTTTTATAGAAAGAATATTATATACAGGGTGCGCCGGAGTTCACTTGAAATTTACAATTTTAATTGAATTTATTTCTCATTTACAAAATATCATTCATTTGCTGTAAATCAACGTCCCAGAGATTTTTATAGAATCAAGTTATTTAATATTTTTTCCCAGCGGAACTCTCGAAATAATATATATCTCAGCAAATATGTTAATAAATAAATGAATTAAAATACCTACATATATGAAAGATATTAATTTGTCGATGGTAATAGATTCAAATTTACTAGAAATTTATAAGATGATGTCATCTATTAAATCCGATGGAATGGAATATTTTTAATTACTAATTTTACGCATGTTCATATGTCAGAGAGGTTCGCATCCTGCAGGTGGGCCAGATGGCCCGAATTGCTGTTACTGGCACTCGGGTTCGATCCACGAGGGTGTGAAAAACAACCCATCTGACATATAATTAAAAATATTCCATTCCATCGGATTTAGTAGATGACACCATCTTATAATTTTCTTCTTCTTCTTAGAGTGCCATTCCCGAAACGGGTGTCGGCGCCTCTCCACATATACCTGTGCTGAGTGTGTTTAGTTGTTTTACACAGATATACGGGACCTACTTTTTAACGCCGATTCCGAACGGCAAATTTGGAGAAGTTACTAGGCACTTATACTCTTGGTAGGTTGCCATTACTTTCCAAGAAGAGGCGACTGCAAATATCTATCTGCCGAGACTCGGTTTCGAACCAGCGATCTTCGAGTCAGCGACCCAACAGTCCTGCACAGTCGCCTCGTAATTTTATAGTACCTACATATATATACAGTTATATATATCAGCGTCGGTTGATGACTTTTCGACAGGGGATGCTGCCCAAAAAAGTACCCTTCAGTTTTTGAAATTTTATTTTAATCTTCGCTTTATTTTTTTGCAAATTTCATCAAATACTGCGTCATTTTCGTTATTTTTCAAATTTAACATTAGATTTTTAAAAAATATATTTTGGGACCTTCGCCCCAAACGAATACTGCTTTGTGTGAGTGAGAGTAGGAGTCAGAGATTAAATCCTGTGACTTAAACTCCACAGTCCCTGAGATGGAAATCGACCATCTTCCACAATGAATCAGCCTGTCCTATAAGAAAATCTTCAATTTCTCCTAATTCTATTGATATAAGTAAGCTATGACTTGTCTAGAACACTTTTAGTTATTTCCGATCTTATATATTGAGAGTTTTTAGAAATGGATTAGCCCAGAAATTCTCGAATCATCTTTATTTATTTATTTATTGTATTATTACTATTTTAATAGTTCCTCAGCGAGAACAATTTTTATTCGACTAAAACTCGTGTGAACTTGTCTTTGACATGCTTGAATTGGAATATATACCAGGCAGGGACTTTAAACGTTCTATCCGTGCCCTTTTCGGAAAAATCATTCATTTTATTGCTCATTGAAACCATCAAATAATTTTATTTCATTCCGAGAACTAATATACTTTTCAAAACAAAAAAATGTTTTTTATTCGGCGGTCATATTGCTGTCCAGGTAGCTTCTTGATTTTTTACCCTGAACATTCGTGGGTTTTAAAATAATAATTTAAATTTTCTAATTTTAATAAATTTGACATAAACTATTTGTGGGTTTTAAATGAGCGTCTCGCGACGGACAGCATAAGCACTTTATAATAGAGGAAAACGGATAATAATTAAAAAATTTAAAGATCTTCCTGAAATTTTGAAGTCGACCTTATACTCTTTCTACTAATTTAATTTTACAAAGGTCCCCCCTCCCGCACACACTTTTTTTATTCACGATTACGAATATTATAGGACTTTTTTTATAATAAATTCTATTGTTTTAATTTCTTAATTAGTTTTTTGAGAATTTTTTATTTATTTATATAACTATATATAAACAAACTTCTTGAGGATACAAATTCTCATATAAATAGGTGTTGGTTTTATTCTTTTTTGACAAAAAAACACATTTTTATCATTTATTTTTCTTTATTACAATAAAATAAAATAAATAAAAACATAATAAAAATGTGTTTTTGTCAAAAAAGAATAAAACCAACACCTATTTATATGAGAATTTGTATCAATTATTTTAGTTTGAAAATCTTATAATTTGAATTTTTCAAGAACTCTCTCCTCCCCACCCTTAATTTTGGATTCGATTCCAATCAAAATCTAATCAGCTCTTAATCTCACTTGAAAAAAACAACAAGTGAAATTATGTTTTGATTTTCACACTAGTTTTTGAGTTAGTACGTACACAAAATTTGGTCACGCACTAATGTACAAAGACACATTTTGACAAAATGATTAAAATCTCATAAAATATAATTTATGCTCATACATTGAATGGTGAATTAAAAAATTATGTATATAAATTTATTACTAACGTTCCTAAAGAAGATTTTACCTCTTTGAATAAAAGTGAACATTATTTTGAAATGGTTTCGAGTAAAGATTATGTTCAAAAATTAGGTGCTACATAGTTCAAAAGTAAATTAAAAAATTTTTTTCGTTTTTTGAATACAATCATATCTTTTTTAGTACATTAGATTACATTTGCAAATTACATATTATTTTTTTGAGTTATCTTTAACCCTGAAAAATTATCTATAAATCATTATTTTCAATAAAAAAATGATGAAAAAAATGTAATATATAATTTTGTATATCTAAATTTTGTTAAATCGAATTTTTTCACAGGAACATTCAAGTTCGATATATAGAGATTTTCTCAAATTAATCAAATTAAAAAATAAATTTCCCTTGGTTTATTATATTTAAGTTTATTACTAGAGCGGTTCTAACTGGGGAGCGTGCTAAGTCTTGGAAAAAGTTTTAACTTTTTCCTTTATTTTTAATTTAAATTACGATTACGAAAGAATTGCTTCTTTTATATTTCACTAAATTTCTGTTTTGAAAATTACTTTGACATTTATAAATGTTTGTGATAAATCACAGCAAAGAAATCATTTAATCATCAAAAAATAATTTTTTATATTTAAATTAGAACCAATTGATGGCTTATCAAATAAAAAAATCTATCCATTTTAAAATAAGAATAACTTTAGGATACAATGAAAAGTGAGGAAGCTTGTGGCGATTTAACCTACTTATGTTAAATCTG
>JALMQS010000089.1:5166308-5205134 GCA_024734495.1 Forficula auricularia
TTTTAATTTAGAACTTTTAATAGTCGTTTTAACGATCAATTTTTAATGATGGTTTAGTTTGTAAACTAGGGGTAAGTGAGAATCAAGTGATATTCACTAAACCAGCTAAAAAATCTTAACATACATGTAAGTAACGACTGACAGCAATATTGCACCAGATGAAAAATTAAGAAATTAATCCAGATTTTGAGCACATCTCTTGGGTGTTGCGTTTCATTAATTGTAATTTAAGTAAAAGCGTCCTTCATACGTAAGTAATGGACGACCAGACGAGAAGATCGTGCCTGATAAGGAACGTTTTTCATTTTTTTTTTTACAGAGGAAGAAGATTAGTGTACTTTGGTTAAAATGATGCAATGCAGCCACTCTGCTAGAGATGCTAATTTTTCATTTTCAATGAGAGAAGGTCAGATTAAAAAAGAAATCATCTGTTTTATAGAAAGAATATTATATACAGGGTGCGCCGGAGTTCACTTGAAATTTACAATTTTAATTGAATTTATTTCTCATTTACAAAATATCATTCATCTGCTGTAAATCAACGTCCCAGAGATTTTTCTAGAATCAAGTTATTTAATATTTTTTCCCCAGCGGAACTCTCGAAATAATATATCTCTCAGCAGATATGTTAATAAATAAATGAATTAAAATACCTACATATATGAAAGATATTAATTTGTCGATGGTAATAGATTCAAATTTACTAGAAATTTATAAGATGATGTCATCTATTAAATTCGATGGAATAGAATATTTTTAATTACTAATTTTACGTGTGTTCATATGTCAGAGAGGTTCGCATCCTGCAGGTGGGCCAGATGGCCCGAATTGCTGTTACTGGCACTCGGGTTCGATTCACGAGGGTGTGAAAAACAACCCCTCTGACATATAATTAAAAATATTCCATTCCATCGGATTTAGTAGATGACACCATCTTATAATTTTCTTCTTCTTCTTAGAGTGCCATTCCCGAAACGGGTGTCGGCGCCTCTCCACATATACCTGTGCTGAGTGTGTTTAGTTGTTTTACACAGATATACGGGACCTACTTTTTAACGCCGATTCCGAACGGCAAATTTGGAAAAGTTACTAGGCACTTATACTCTTGGTAGGTTGCCATTACTTTCCAAGAAGAGGCGACTGTAAATATCTATCTGCCGAGACTCGGTTTCGAACCAGCGATCTTCGAGTCAGCGACCCAACAGTCCCACAGTCGCCTCGTAATTTTATAGTACCTACATATATATACAGTTATATATATCAGCGTCGGTTGATGACTTTTCGACAGGGGATGCTGCCCAAAAAAGTACCCTTCAGTTTTTGAAATTTTATTTTAATCTTCGCTTTATTTTTTTTGCAAATTTCATCAAATACTGCGTCATTTTCGTTATTTTTCAAATTTAACATTAGATTTTTAAAAAATATATTTTAGGACCTTCGCCCCAAACGAATACTGCTTTGTGTGAGTGAGAGTAGGAGTCAGAGATTAAATCCTGTGACTTAAACTCCACAGTCCCTGAGATGAAAATCGACCATCTTCCACAATGAATCAACCTGTTCTATAAGAAAATCTTCAATTTCTCCTAATTCTATTGATATAAGTAAGCTATGACTTGTCTAAAACAATTTTAGTTATTTCCGATCTTATATATTGAGAGTTTTTAGAAATGGATTAGCCCAGAAATTCTCGAATCATCTTTATTTATTTATTTATTGTATTATTACTATTTTAAAAGTTCCTCAGCGAGAACAATTTTTATTCGACTAAAACTCGTGTGAACTTGTCTTTGACATGCTTGAACTGGAATATATACCAGGCAGGGACTTTAAACGTTCTATCCGTGTCCTTTTCAGAAAAATCATTCATTTTATTGCTCATTGAAACCATCAAATAATTTTATTTCATTCCTGAACTAATATACTTTTCAAAACAAAAAATGTTTTTTATTCGGCGGTCATCTTGCTGTCCAGGGTGCTTCTTGATTTTTTGACCCTGAACATTCGTGGGTTTTAAAATAATAATTTAAATTTTCTAATTTTAATAAATTTGACTTAAACTATTTGTGTGTTTTAAATGAGCGTCTCGCGACGGACAGCATAAGCACTTTATAATAGAGGAAAACGGATAATAATTAAAAAATTTAAAGATCCTCCTGAAATTTTGAAGTCGACCTTATACTCTTTATACTCTTTACTAATTTAATTTTACAAAGGTCCCCCCCCCGCACACACTTTTTTTATTCACGATTACGAATATTATAGGACTTTTTTATAATAAATTCTATTGTTTCAATTTCTTAATTAGTTTTTTGAGAATTTTTTATTTATTTATATAACTATATATAACCAAACTTCTTGAGGATACAAATTCTCATATAAATAGGTGTTGGTTTTATTCTTTTTTGACAAAAAAACACATTTTTATCATTTATTTTTCTTTATTACAATAAAATAAAATAAATAAAAACATAATAAAAATGTGTTTTTGTCAAAAAAGAATAAAACCAACACCTATTTATATGAGAATTTGTATCAATTATTTTAGTTTGAAAATCTTATAATTTGAATTTTTCAAGAACTCTCTCCTCCCCACCCTTAATTTTGGATTCGATTCCAATCAAAATCTAATCAGCTCTTAATCTCACTTGAAAAAAACAACAAGTGAAATTATGTTTTGATTTTCACACTAGTTTTTGAGTTAGTACGTACACAAAATTTGGTAACGCACTAATGCACAAAGCCACATTTTGACAAAATGATTAAAATCTCATAAAATATAATTTATGCCCATACCTTGAATGGTAAATTAAAAAATTATGTATATAAATTTATTACTAACGTTCCTAAAGAAGTTTTTACCTCTTTGAATAAAAGTGAACATTATTTTGAAATGGTTTCGGGTAAAGATTATGTTCAAAAATTAGGTGCTACATAGTTCAAAAGTAAATAAAAAAAAAATTTCGTTTTTTGAATACAATCATATCTTTTTTAGTACATTAGATTGCATTTGCAAATTACATATTATTTTTTTGAGTTTTCTTTAACTCTAAAAAATTATCTATAAATCCTTATTTTCAATAAAAAAATGATGAAAAAATTGTAATATATAATTTTGGATAATCAAATTTTGTTAGATCGAATTTTTTCACAGGAACATTCAAGTTCGATATTTAGAGATTTTCTCAAATTAATCAAATTAAAATTTAGAGCGGTTCTAACTGTCGAGCTTACCAAGTCTTGGAAAAAGTTTTAACTTTTTCCTTTATTTTTAATTTAATTTACGATTACGAAAGAATTGCTTCTTTTATATTTCACTAAATTTCTGTTTTGAAAATTACTTTGACATTTATAAATGTTTGTGATAAATCACAGCAAAGAAATCATTTAATCATCAAAAAAGAATTTTTTATATTTAAATTAGAACCAATTGATGGCTTATCAAATAAAAAAATCTATCCATTTTAAAATAAGAATAACTTTAGGATACAATGAAAAGTGAGGAAGCTTTGTGATGGTTTGAAACGAGAATTAAAAGGGGCCAAACCAAAGATGAGCTCGCTTGTCTGACTGACAAGGTCTCTCCTCCCTTGTTTAGAAATTGTTTTTTTCTATTTTTTTTTTTTATTTTTTTTTTTATTGATAAATCTGTCAGCTGCAAATGGGGTTAAATAGAATAACAAACATCTTTTTATAAATTATTCCAGGTGTAGGTGGGAGAAACCAAATTAGGCCGAGTTCCAAAAAAACAACATTTGATTGAGCTGTTGCTGAAAGTCATCATCATCAATGAAATAACCTGACTTGTTCTGATGTGACCATCCACTTGACTTTACCATACAACCTGGCCCCTGAAATTATTTATAATCATGTAGGGGTGGGGGGTTAGTTTTTGCATTTTTATACTTCTGGGTCCCACTGATTATGTATACAAAATTTCGTTGAGTTTGGTAAATGGCCAAGATTTTCATTTTTTGACCCCCCCCCCCCCCCCATTTTGGGCGGCTTTTGCATTTTTAGATTTCTGGGGGTCCACTGATTATGTATACAAAATTTGGCTGAGTTTACTCAAATGGGCTAAATTTTAATTTCAACCTTTAATTTTTTGGGTCGATATGCACCCTTTTCAAATCTAATCAGATCTTATCTTGTCTTTTTTTTGTAAATATATTATATTAATATTCAGATACCATGTAAATACTCCTGTAATTAAATTCACCCGACTATGTAAATATTTCTTGTTAGTGGAGGTCCTACCTGCGTGGCCCAATAAACGAAAAATCAATGGACCATAACTACGTGTGAAATTCGGTTTAGATATTCAAACTAGTTTTTGAGCCAGCTCGTCCACAAAATTTGGTAGCCCACAGACAACCAGACACAACCAGGCAGACTAACAGACATTTTGACAAACACTTTTTATTTCGAAAAATATAATTTTTTCGATGTTTACTTATTAGAGCTTTTGAAGAGGGAATGCCATGGTTTCGCTCAATTTTTTAATCAAAATAGTTTCAGTCGTTTTTGAGATATTTCGAAAAAGAAGGAAAAACACTTTTTTCATCGATTACAATACTTGACCATACCCTGTATGGTAAAGTTTAATTGAAAATTTAAAGAAAAGGAAAATTATCTAGGACTAAATCATTATTTTACCAAAATTCAATAGAAATTTATATTATTTCTGCTTCTAAATAGTAATTGAAAATAACTCATTGAGTATAAAATAAAATATAAATAAATTAAAAATTAATTTCAAAACCCCGACCTGCGACAAAAACAAATCCGACACTCTATTTGAATAAGTTATCAGTAAATTTGAAAAATCGAAATGGATTTGCACTAGAATTACTGATATGTTTTCTTTTAACCACATTGTATCGAGTTGGTGGAATATTAATATAGCAAATTAACAAATAAATCAAAATTGTAATTAGCTACTACGTTCACACGATATTAAAAGCTCATAGAATATTAATAGAAGTGGTCGACTTATAAATCCCAGAGAAAAATGATAATGTTTATATGCGAGAAGGGTTGTATTTACCCCTTGAGCCTGTAAGCCAAAAATGTAGTCTAGGCCAGTGTTTCTCAAACTTTTTCGAATGTGGAACCCTTTGACCCGACAATCTTGTGATTCAAAGTAAAGTGTTATTATAGGAATGGGATTCACACAAGTAATCCGAAACTGCACCTTCCTTTTGAACGCTAGAATTTTTTTTCGGAACCCTTGGCGAGTTTTCATGGAATCCCAGGGTTCCGCTGAACACACTTTGAGAAACAGTGGTCTAGGCACTTGGATTGCCTAGTTCCTAGTAGGTGAACACCACTCTTGATTTTCTAAAGAATTCTTAACTCTGGTACTATCAGCGTTGTCTTTTAAATTCAAATTAGGAATTGCCATTCAATTACCATTTTATTTTTGAAAATTTTCAAAAATCGTAATCATCAAAATAATATCATTAAAATATATGGTTTGACACTATGTTTACGTTTAGAATCAAGTAATCTCGAAATTTTTGAATAATGAAAATTAAATCTTTAAGTAGAAAGTTTTACTCATTTTATATGTATAGTATATCAGATTGGTTATTTCAGGTCCGTTTTTAACCCTCGTGGCGCTATGGGCAAATTAAATAGGTTCGCCCGCCAGCCCCCCTTTCTTCTCTATCCTCTTGCGCCCCCCCTTTACGCTCCAAAATCTTTGCACCCCTGGGCATGTGTCCATTTTGCCCAGTTATAGAATCGGACTTAGGTTACACCTCGGATGTCATGCCAAGTACCCGGACTGCATTTGTAGCATTCAGGTTCAATTTCCGAAAGTATAAATACAACCCTTTGACATAATAAAACTAATACACAACAGTTCATATTTAAATAATAAAAATTATACACAACACTTCAAATTTAGTAGTCTTAACTCTGCTACTATTGGCATATTATAATTATTTTTTTTTTTTCATTAAATATCAAGAAACCACAAAAAATCAGAATTAATATTTAACAGGAAATTGTAAATTAATGGTATATATTTCACTTGAGGGTTTAAAGAAAGTGCGGTTATCGCAGAATGATTTGTCCTGGAACAACGAAAAAATTATCCCCTTTGGAGTAATGGTAAATTGAGGTAGGTTAGGGGATAGTTCCAGAAAGTGTTTTATGTCATATTGCTTTGGCCAAATAACTTAATGAAACGTTTATCCTTCAGAAGGCTAAAGACGAGTGTTGCAGGTTCATAATGATCTTAAATAGATTTAAGTGGGTTATTCTGAGAAATTTAAAGACAAAATTGGATGAAAAGGTGAAAAATCTTTCATGACTCGCTACGCTCCGAGACCTCGATATAAATATAATAATAAACTTAAACTTGTTTATTTATGACTCTATTATGACATCGGCATAACATTTCAATAAATTCATTAAAAAAATGATGTTTTCTGCATTTTTAAACCGGGAGTTCTAAAGCTAAACAGCCTAAAATATATTCAGTTCCCTAGATTGGGATCACAAAAATTTTGGTACAAGAACGAAATTTCTTAAGGGCTGAAATAACAGGTTTCCATATTTCGGAATTGTACCTAAACTTTCATTATATAAAAGTCAAAAATGAAATGATGTCAACTAATTAACAATTGATTCCATTAAGAAAACTAGTTCTTTTCTTAACCTATGGGAAAAGTTGATAGTCTCCCAAAATATGTATAATTGCATTAGCATTGTCAAAAACTTTGAAATTTCCACTAAATTATTCGAAAAATCATGCTTATCCTAGGTCAGTGATGGCCAATCTATTACCGGCATGTCAATGGTGACACGTTAAGACATTTTGGGTGACACACATCATTTTGAGGATAGTCTTTGCTCAAGAAGAGTCAACGGACTTTGCGCTTAATTCACTAAATCACTAATGTAAAGAATAATGAGTTTTTTTTTAATAAATAAATCAAAGATATGTTTTTTTGTTATTGTATTTTACTAGGGCTGCAACTATAAACAAATTATGAATATTTCTAGATGTGACACGACTCCCTAGTTAAATCAGGGTTTTTTCCGAATTTTGACACTCCAAACTCAAAAGGTTCTCCATCACTGTCCTAGGAGTTTTAAGTGTCGATAGAAATAGGCTTTAAATTTCTGAGAAATCAGAATATGTTGTCATCTAATACAGTGGTTCTTAACCTATGGGTCGCGACCCAGAATTGGGTCGCAAAGCATATTCTTCGTCGCGCAGAGTCGTTAATAAAAAATTGTACTTATTATTATAAATATATTTTGATTTATTCAATACTATAAAAAATGAAAATATGAAAAACACGCTCTTTTTCATTTATTTCCCTTAGATCGAAAAATACCTTTGGTTATCTTAATTGTTACAAAATAATATTATATGTGAGTTCAAAAAAGTCATCAATGAAAATTGAAGAAAATTTTTCAAGTATCGTCTACAAAAAGGTAATTAATTATTTTTTTGACGGAGGGGGGGGAGGTCGCGACATGAAAATATTTCTTAAATTTGGGTGGCAGCTTAAAGACGTTAAGAACCACTGTTCTAATAGATCCTAGATGTGATGTATTATTTTTAATTATGAGCCAGAAGGGTTGTTTTTACCCGCTCGGAAACCGAATTTGTGGAGGTAAAAACAACCTTTCTGAGATTAAATTTTTTTGCCTTTTTCTCAATTTTTAAAATTATTTCCTTAGGTTATTATAATATTCGGAACAATTTTTCTTTCCCTGGGTGGTCTATCGTTCCCCTTAATTCCTAATAATAAATAATCTTTTAATTATGACGAAAAGTGAATCGCGTAACATGCGAACCTTCCCAAGACAGATTCCTGCTTCTCCTCTAACCATCCATCAGGTGAATTACACGTACACCTTCCCGGTGGTCATTTTGTTCCACCTCCACCCACTTTACCACTTGTTTCACAATCCCCCACCACTCCTCAAGAGGACCAATTCATCCAGATCTAAGTGAAGTGAGGCATCTGCATACATCTGCACAGATATGTTTCTTTATGTTGCAATCGACAAGGGCACATCATCAACGTCAATGGCGGTTATTGCCTCAACGTTTCGGCCGGTCCGCCCCCACCCTGCATATTAAACGTCACCCTGCATGGTATAAATACTTCAGATGCATCTTTTGGGAAGGCAGATTCATCTTCCAGCTTGGAAAACAACCCAAGTTTAAATATAGTCATTCGATCGGGTTGTTTACTTTTTTTACGGGTTTCAGGATCATCTTTAGATCCTCTTCAAGATGGCCAAGGTATTAATATTTTTATTAATATTTTATTTTGTGATAATAATTCTAGAAGATTTTTCAGTGTGATAAGTTTGATAAACTAATAATCGGATTTCAAAATTTGATTTGTTTACCATTTGTTTTTTTTTTTCAATTTATAAAATAATAAATTTGACTGTATCATCTGCTTGACGTAAATTAAAATAGCTATATTAGATATAAATCTATAGTGTAAGGAAGAAATTTGATAACTCCAAAAATGATTTTTTGCACTAGTAGCTTTTAAAAATTAAATTAGATAATCTAATTAAGGAATAACAAATAAAAAAATAATTTCATAATATTTACAACTAAATAATCAATACTCTAATATGATTTTTGATTTGTTATTCCTTAATTATCATGACCAATTTTATTTTTAAAAGCTAGTACAGCAAAAAATCAATTTTGGAGTCATCAGGTTTCTTCAAAACACCACAGATATATTCATAAAATAAATACAGTTCTTTATTAAAACACCCAATAGAACGTTTAATTTAAACATAGTCGGGAAAAATGTTATCTATACCAATTTAAATAGGGAGAAATACAAATATCTTTTTAAAATTTTGACAATATTCAAATCGTATTTTGGGTAGGGATTATCTAAGGAAATTTTTAACAAAGAGAAACAAAGAGATTGTCCTCTGCTTGATGCAAATAAACATATACACATATATTTTTAAACTTTTTTAAATTTTTAACATTGTCAATATTTACACCCACTTGAAATGCTCTTTATCAATTATAAAATCTCACTCGGATGTAAATAAAATAATACAATCAAGTATTTTACTTATACCTTTATGTATATTTATTTACATCAAATAGAAGACACTCTCACTGAGTTATTCGTGATATAATCACTTTGAAAATATCTAATAATTTTATAATTTAAGATTAATTTGTACTTTGGAATAGCTTACATTTTTGTAATTATATTTTATCTATTTTCATATTAATTATTATTTTCCATTTATTTCAAATTTTTCTCTAATACTCAAAATTTAGAAAATTATTCATATTCTATGCCTATTAATAATATATGTATTCATAAATAATAATAATAATATTAATAATAAAAAATTTCATCTACCTCCACCTATATGTAAGTGGATTATTTTCTTATATTATAATCTTTTTCAAAAAATTGGGGTTATTATAGAGGTTATTCTTTTCACGGCAATTTCATACTCATTATGGGGTAGTTACCCATTACTTATAATGTGTCGTTCAGATTAATAATCTTGTAAATTATAACATTTTGTGAAAAATGTGTCATTTATCATTAAATATTTACATATATATTTTTATTTTCAAAATTCTTTTTATTTAAGTCAAGTAATTCACAAATGTAATTAGCTTTAAATTACCTAAGGCTGGAAACATAATGAATGGCAAATCAAACAATTGAGCAAAGCGGTGAAAATGAAATTAGAAAAATTCTTCGCCCAGCCTGATCAATAGTGTAATAATAACCTTGTTATAAATCTTATGAATGTAGTCATATTGGTTTTCGCTGTTTTGATTTTTTCTTCTATCTCCACTTCATTATGTTTCACCCTAATTCAATTTTGAAATTTATAACTTCAGAACTTTGTGATCAAAAATGCAGAAAATTAGACCAAAAATTAAATTTCCATATATAGCGAATGAGCTGAAACTCAACATGTATGTTTGGATTATTAAACTGTACCTTTGTGCCAAGTTACAACTTTCAAGCTTAAGCTGTTTCTTGGCGAAAAATTGTCAATCATTAAAGATTGAGAGAACTGAGTTTTGGAATTTTTAAATAGATTTTGGAAACTTACCAAATTTAAATCAATATTGTTATTAAATAAAAGTAATAATATTCAAAGCAAAAGATCAGTTTGTGTAAAAATATTAAGTTTTGCCGACTCCCTGCATATATAAATATCAATTTGCAATTGTTCAAAGAGGAGTGTTGGTTAATTTTTCAATTGGCCTATATTATATATTATAATAATTGACTTTGTCGAAAGAGAGAGATAATTATTATAATTATAATACTAGTCACTAAACGCGTGTGTAACATTTATTTTAATTTAAAATGATATTTAGCAAAATAAAGAAAAAATATTTGCATTTCATTTGCGATAGTACTATTACGTAGTTTCATACATAAATATGAATATAAATATTAAAAATATAAATACATAAATGTTTTTAGATTAATATTAGTTGTGAGAAATTTTATAATGCTGAATTTTTTCTGATTTTATTCTATGATTTGGAAATCAATGAATATTTTAATATTTATATTCATATGAATACTTAAACTAAGAGACTTAATGCGAACAAAGATTTGTATTGTTTTTAATAGTTTATTATTTTTATTTATTTATTTAATTTAGTAGATTCTCAAAAAATGCTGATTTTCATTTTGAAATATTATATAGGAATGACATGTTCAGAAATAAACTTTTTGATGTCTTCTAATTCATATATAATCAATTTGACATTCACTTTTGAATAGCCATTATTATTCTAGTCTATGACTGTTTTTATAAAAGTAGGGTGAAATTCTCACAACAGATTTTGTGTCTCCCCAGAGATTAAAAGAAATTGGTTTGTCTGATATTCTTTATTAAAATTTGTGGCCTAAAAATTATCTTTCAATATATAATTTTATCTTGGTTTGTAATTAATGCGGAGTAAGCAAAATTCATGTGGTATGTAAAAACAAACACTCCCCGATTTTTTATTTTAAATGTAGATTTAATAGGAGGAAACTAATCCCAATTGAACTTACTTTATATGGCAAGTGATTAATCAATTTGTTTGTTTTTGTCTGTTCGTGTGTGCAGCTCCTTTGTCTTGTGGCCGCCCTCACCATCGCATGTGTTCTTGCTGAGCCTCCAGTAGGCCGCACCTATCTCCCACCCAGCTCCAACGCCCTTGCTGCAACCAACGAGTACGATACACCCTCAAGTTTCGGTCGAGGAGGACCCTCTAACGAATATGGAGTACCCGAAGCTCGAGTCGAAGGTGACGCAATTATCCAGGAGGCTCTTCCCGGTGGACAATTTGGAGCTTCTAGTTTGACTCCTCAGGCCAACGCTCGATTTGGACAGAGGCCTTCGGCAGAATATGGCGCTCCTCTTAACGATGGTGGATTTGGATCTTCTTTGAATACAAACAATGGATTCAGATCAGCATCAACCCCCTCAAGCCAATATGGTGCACCTAATGCTCGATTTGGATCAGCTTCTACGCCCTCTGCCGAGTATGGAGCTCCTTTCGGTTCCAGAGCTTCTAACCTTAATGGACGTGTAAATACTCCTTCTTCTCAATACGGCGCTCCTCGTAATGGTTTTGGATCTGCTTCAAACGCAAACGCCCGATTCGGCTCTTCTCCTTCTTATCAATTTGGAGCTCCTCAAGCCACAAGCCGATACTCTCAAGGAGGCGCCAACGCCCGTTTTGGATCTCAAAATGTTGCAGGATCTCGTTTTGGCGCATCCTCATCTCTTTCGTCTCAATATGGTGCACCAGTCAATGGACGCGTAGGAGGTTTTGGTGCTTCTTCTACTCCTTCAAGTCAATATGGTGTTCCTCAAGGTCGTGTAGGAGGATTCGGTGCTGCTGTTACTCCTTCTAGCCAATATGGTGCTCCTCAGGGTCGCATTGGAGGATTCGGTGGTGCTTCTGCTCCTTCTAGCCAATACGGAGCTCCTCAAGGTCGCATTGGTGGATTCACCGGTGCTGCTGCTACTCCATCAAGTCAATATGGTGCTCCCCAAGGATCTATTGCCGGACGAATTGGCGCTGCTTCTAACGGACAATACGCCGGTGCAAGAAATGGCTATGCTGCCGCTCGTGGAGGTGTTTCAGGTTATGCTGCTGCTCGGGGAGGATATGCTGGAGCCGCCACAGGAATTAACGGATACCGTCAAGGAGCTGATCAAGATGATCTCGCGGTGAGTTATTGTTTCTAAATTATACTTCTCTTTAAAAAAAATAACAGATTAAGAACAATAAAATAATATTTTTGGAAATAACACAATATCTAGGTCGAAAGTAATCAATGAAAATTTCAAATTAAAATATTTTATTCAGATTTATTAAGCAATTTAATGATACTCTAGTAATTTAATCTAAACAGTTTTAATTTAATTTCAATTATTGAAGAATTTAATTTTTAGTTAATAGGTGCGCATGGATGATCAATTAATCAGAAAATCATTCAGTAATAGTTTTAAGTTAAATATTATTCAAGGTATTTAAATGAGCAGTTTCTCATTTAAATATAAGACATAAGAAATAATTTAAAAGGTATGTCTTCCTTCTCCTTAGTATAAACATTTTTATTTATTCAAAGATATAGTTTTCAAGGTTTTTGCTTTGGAATCCAGTCTAATATAAGTATTTCATATGGATATTTATTTATTAGAATCATGATTTCAATTATTTCTCAAAAACTTTATTTTCATACTTTGATGATTAAGTTGATTGACTGAAAAACTCGTTAAAAAATTAGTTACCATTTTTTTAGTTTTCGTCTTTTATTTCTGAAACTGGATAATAGATATAAATATAGAATTAGTCAATTCACCTACATACAATTGTTATTCGGTGTAATGAAAATGAAGGTCACATGTCTCTACTGTACCTATAACTATTATATTATTACTTGAAAAAAGATTCAGATTTATAATCCGAAATGTTTTGAATAAACTAGATAATTTTATTCGATTTCCTAATTTAATCATGAGAGGTTCATAGTAAATTTTCATTTTGACTTAAATTTCATTAAATTTATAGGTGATACTGTTTTGAGAATCTTTTGGATTGGGTTATCAATGGTGAAATTAGAAATTTTATAACTATTAAAAAAAATCAAATCACATTTGCTTGAAAATCAAAGTCTCAGCCAAAAAATTGTAAGTGAATATTTAAATAAATTAGGATGTATATCAAAGCAAAACCTTCGAATCCCTAACTTCCAATAAATGAAATTATTTATGAGAAATAGAAGACAAAATCTTTAATTTATTACTTTTATTCTACTCTTTAGTTTTTAGTTGGCTACACGGAAATATGTAGAAGCAGGATCACCGCGTTAAAGTTGAGCAGTGATTTCTTCTTTTTTAGTGATAATATAACGAAAATATTATATTAAATATATATATGACATGATCACAATTAGATTAATAATCTACGTTCAGAAATATATTTTTCGTTAGGACGATCTAGAGATTATTTATGCTTACGTCTTTTTAGCAGTAGTAGAGATAGCTACTAGGTTTTCTGATCAATCTAAAGAAAAAAAAGTATATTTTCATCTACCCTTCTTGGTTAATTTATTTTTTAATACGAATTTATGGACAAATGCTCAATAAATAAATATTCAAAATCATTATTAGAATAGAGCAGAGTGAGTATATTAAATGTGATTGCCTATTGATTCCAATTTGATTAGGTCAACGATCATAATTATATGGCGTATTAAACATTCATAAACATTTAAAAAATTGAAGTGAAGGTCAATATAATGGAAAAATTTTGAATATTCATGTTTTTTTTTACAACTTAAACATTTCAGTTTTTTAAACTATTATACTATAAACGATAGAGTAATTATAATTTAAATACATAATGATTAAATGAAAATAATATACAATCTTCAAAAAACAAAAAAAATCGATTTCCAACAGTAATTAACGATAATTTGAGTTTGTACAAAAATTGATAAATCGGATACCACTTAAGAGATGAACAACTTTAATTTCATCAAAGTGCCAAGTCACGAAAAGTGTGGTTGAGAAAATTTATGAGATGGCCCAACTCAAGATATCGATATGTTGTGTTCTCTTTGAAATTATTGAGGTCGTGATATATGATGGCAATTTAAATAGAGGGGTAATTTTAATTTTTAATTTTTTTGATCAGTATTAAAATAATTTAGTACGTAGCCGATATGCAAAGTATACTATTTGCTAAAATCAGAGGCGATACTTAACGGGTAAGTAAATGAATGATTCTTATAGCATAATACATGTTATTTCCCCGATAACTTTCTGCCAATAGATGCCAGGAGGGGTGAATTCGCTTGATTTTATATATAATATTTATTCTAGAAATCTCTATGATATCGCCTACTGTGATTTTGGAAAATACGGTTATAAAAAGTAAATCTTTCCGATACGTTCTATCCTAAGCAAACATTTTTAATATAACCTCTATTGTACTGTCTATGAATCAGGAACCAAAACATTTTGAATGAAATTTTATAAATAATAAAATTAATATAATAGATTGCTACCCTTGATGCAATTCAGAAACGAGCCGTCAGGCTAATTGACGATTCTACCCTCACCGACTCCCTCGACTCGCTGGCTCATCGAAGAGATGTCTCCGCCCTTTCCCTTTTCTATAGATACTATCACGGCAGGTGCTCTGATGAGATAAAATCAATAATTCCCCCCAAAGCATGCTTTGCACGCAGCACACGTTTTGCCGACTCCCAACACTCTTTCGCGGTCAAATTAGAAAAGTGCCGGACCACTTCATTCGCGAATTCATATATCCCCATGACTTCAAGGAACTGGAACTCTCTCCCAGCCTCTATCTTTCCCAGCACCTATGATCTTCAAACCTTCAAAACCAGGGTGCATAGACACCTACGTCTACACCCTCTCACTTAATCAACTTTCCCTTCTCTTCGGTAATGCAAGGGTCTTTCGAGATCCATAGGGGCTACATCTTTACTGGTGCACCCCTTCTTGCATTCGATTGCATTAAAAAAAAAAAAAAAAAAAAAAGATTAAAATTGTCTAGTTTATTCGAAACAAATCAGCTTCCAGCTATGAATCCATTTTCAAGTAATAATATAAATACAAAATTTTTAAGGACATGACGATAATTTCTATCACACTGATTTGAACATATCATGTAGGTGAGTTGATTCAATCTATATCTATAATATATCAGTAGCTGGCGGTAACATTTCAACCAGAGGATGTTGTCCAAAAAATAACCCTTCAATTTTTAAAATTTTATTTCATTTTTCGCTTTCGCGTGGGGAATTTTGAAACCAACTAAAGAGAGGAGAGTTTTGAATTGGTTGAATTAAATAAAATTACGATGGGGCACCGATTATTATTTTTAACATAGTTTAACCAGTCTTTTGAAATACAGCGTATGTTTCAAGGTCCACGGAATGTCTGCTGAAAAAAAGAAACCCTATCAAACATACTTAAGCGAACACACCATACAGCTGTCCAAGATTCTCACTCGAATCAGCCGACTAGGATCATATGACTTGTACTATCGGTATCCAAATTAATTTGTAATTCTCTTTCGATAAATATAGAAATCATACACACACTCACTTTTTTATAAAGTAGGGATACCTAGTCTTTTGAAATACAGCTTAATTTTCTTTAGTCCACGCTATGTCTGTTGAAAAAAAGAAACCCTATCGAACCCTACCATACAGCTTTCCAAGATTCATCGATAAACGCAGAATTTTGTGTTATTTTTCAAATTTAACATTTTTAAGTTTTTAAATTTTAGGGATGCGCAGGATTTACAGTATCCAGGGGCCACATGCCACTGATCTATATCTATCTTAAGTCCTCATGTGGAATTTCATATGAATTTCATTAATTTTTCCCCAATATTTTCTAGGAGCCTGCCAACTATCAATTCTCTTGGGAGGTCAACGATCCTGAATCCGGTAATGACTTCGGTCACCAGGAATCTCGCCAGGGTGAGCAAGCTCAGGGTCAATATTACGTTCTTCTCGCCGACGGCCGTCGTCAGGTTGTCGACTACACTGCCGATGAAGATGGTTTCAAGCCAATGATCCGTTATGAAGGTGAAGCTAGCAATGCCGCAGGGTATTCAGGGGCTGCAAGTGGTGCTGGTCTTGCCGGATATGCACGAAACGGAAACGCAAGATATTCGCAGGGCTCCTCCGGTGCTTATACACAAGGCGAACAGCAAGGTTATTAAAATCTTCAACCAGCTACGATTATCTATTTATTTGTGTATAGATCAATGCTCACTAATCATTAAATGTAAATGTACATGTAAATATTATAATTATTTTTAACTCAATAAATATTACTAGAGTATATATCAGCGTATTCTTTTCATTATAAGGATAAAAACCATTCATTAGAATTAGAATTTAACGATATTATAAAATTGAAGGAGACAATAAATAAAGTAAAAAATGTGTCTTCTGCTGGAATTTTTTTTTTTAATTTATTTATAACGAGACTAGTTTCGTTATGTATAAATTAAAAAAATTATTTTTCCAGCAGAATACACACTCTTTTATTGTCTCCTTCAATTTATAAAAATTCTGCTACTCTCGGCAAAAAGAAACTTTCAATTGAAATTATAAAATTGTCTTAAATCTGGAAGCACCTGAGGCCTCCATGCATTCTCTTGCCACTTTTTAGTAACGAGTTATATTATCGAAGAAAAAAGTGAAAACTCGATACTCGGTAGGCTCTCTGAAAATTCTGGTGATTTTCTAATTTTTAACTGCAAACAGCTTAGTTGCAAGTTGAAACATTGCGTAAAAGTGCAACTTTTTAAAATAAACTTTTGTGCCCAATTTCAACTCATTAGCTACAATTATTCAACTGCACCCCAAATAACATTTCGATTTATTTTTAATTTTGAATACTTATTTCATTTGGACAAAGATTTTCAAACTTTTTAAAATGTATACATCATAAATAAGAATCAAAAAATATATGTACTTTTCAATATAAAAGTATTTCTCGATTAAAAATCAATACATTCCAAAGAACTTTTCCGATTTTCCATTATAACGTTCTGAAATTAAGGAAACTCTTATAATATTTTATAATCTGGCCGTCTGTCATAGCCTGAATGAATTTAGGATTTAATTAAAAGATGCGACCAGGACTCTGCTCAAATTAGAAAGAAACTAGATTGTCCGCTTGAGCTTTACCAAAGCCCTGGGTCAGCTAATGATCAGATCAGGTCTGCTTATGTTGATTTTTATACCCCCCCCCCCCTGTATTGAGACGTCACTTTTATAATCTGTAATTTAATAATTGTAGAAATATTTTTATAAATTAAACTCAAATAAAAGGATTTAATATATATTAAGTTTAATTTATAAAAAAATTTAATTTGACTTTGTCACAATTTTTAAGATCCACGGTCCCCCGAGGCACCTTTCATACAAATCTGAACTGCCCCCCCCCCCCCCTTACTGTGTAACGTAATTTATGGACGGCCCCTAAGGCTTCAACAAGCGTGATGAGAAAACGTTGGGCATTTTGATAATATTATCACATTAAAAATGTCCAATTTTTTATACTTTTCTTTCGATAAGCAATTCAAAGTGCAAAACATCAAATCAGCGAGTCAAGAAGATATTATAAGGGTTGCTAAGGACTATGGAATCCAAAAAAAGGGAAAGGGCAGACTGGTTCTACGTTGATCGGAATTATCGAGTGAATTAGTCAAGGTGAATCTCCTGTTAATTAGATTTTTAAAGTTTCTATCCGGGGGTCATTATCATTTGATGGATGCCATGAAAATTAATCAAATTGGCAGCCTATTTAGCCTCGTAGTTCATAGACTTAATACAGATAATTTTAAAAACATTAATCAACCATTGATAATTGCTCCAATATAAATTACCCAAAAAACATTATTTAATTAATTAACTTGTCGTAATAAAAAACATCCATCAAATTGAACGTAGATATTATAATTTATTTAAAGATTATACGTTTTATTATATTATATATTAATATTTTTTATTTTTGGCAAAATTTGATCCTATTATTGTATCTTTGATCACTTAATTCTATTTTTCTATAAAAAATTATTATTTCTCTCTGAAAGAAAAAATAATTTTATGTAGGTACCTATAATAAGGATTCTGATAAAACAAATATAGCAAAAATGATAAAGAAAAGTTTGTTCTGGTTCCAAAATATGTATATTTTTAATAAATTTTGGGATTTTTAGCTCTAGAAGTAGTTGAAAAATCATCTAATCGTTCGTTATATGGAGAGTTCTCGAAATGTTGTACCTAAGGAGCTCAAATTTAGCGAATTTTATTAAATGGCAGTTTTCTGCCAATTTTAACATTCTATTTCAATCTGTTCGCTGACAAAATACATTATATACTATCGAAAATTTGTCTTAGAAAAATTTTCCATTTTTCAAAACTATTTATGTTTTCGCTATTTTCTTGCCTTTTTTCTCTCTATAATTGTTAGTATTTATATATTTACAAAATTCATTTTTTGGTTCACTAATCAGATATTTCCATTTAATATGTACAAGAAACTAGTTAGTGACTTAAAAATTAAAATAAACTAGGTTTACCACTATATATAGCTAGAAAGTCTTGAGTCCGAGTTCCGGTCTCCAAAAATAATATATAGCTTATTCTAAATGAAAACAAATGTAAATCTAATATAAAATTTCTTTTAAAATTTTATTTAACAAAACTTTTTTATTCTAATATTTTTATAATAACTAATGAATAACTTCATTATTTTTTTACAGAAAATCCCCCCCCCCCCGCCCCGAGGCCTGATTGATATTAAGAGAAATTTAGAAAGATAGCCATACCAAATAAAATTAACAAGCTTTTATTATGCTAAAGGGCCCATAATTCAAATTTATCAATGGTCCGAAAATATCTAGTGGCGTGGGGAGGCCAAAGAATAATAAATATTTGTTTCTATTTAAAAAAATAATTAAAAAAAATAAATAAATAAAACCGAGTTCAAAAAACTTAAATGCAACAAATAAAATAATAATAACTTACAAAATAAAATAAATTACACTAAAAGGTATAAAATAATTATCTTATTTAGTTACAACTAAACGACGAAATATTAACATGAAATTACTTTTCGAAGTCGGTGCCAAACAAACTATACCTATAAGCGAGCGTACCCGCCAAACGTACTAAGTAAGATCCGTCAAGAACGATTCATAAAATGTATATGTTTGGCACCGACTTCAAAAAGTAATTTCATGTTAATATTTCGTCGTTTAGTTGTAACTAAATAAGATAATTATTTTATACCTTTTAGTGGATTTTATTTCATTTTTAAGTTATTATTATTTTATTTGTTGCATTTAAGCTTTTTGAAGTCGGTTTTATTTTTTTTAAAAAAATTATTTTTATTTTTCTCTTTTTAGTGATGTTATTAATAGTGACTTAATATAATGCCTTTATAAAATATTTTATTTATCATAATTTCGATTATTTGCTCATAAGAATTGGAGATTTAAGTTATTTCGACGTTGATCATATCATCAGAACTTGACCAAATTAATATGGCACCATCCCTAAGATACCCCCTTTCCAATAAAAAAAAGATTAATCGAAACCGGTTCATAAACAAAGAAGTTAGGCCTGAACAAACCTAACAAAAAAGGTCTAATACCAATAAAAAAAAACTGGACCAATCGGAAGCTAGACTGAACGCAATGCAAAAAATCTTCAAAATCGGTTCAAAATTGGCGGAGATATGAGGTAACATAGACACAAAAAAAAATTCATTCGAATAGAGAACCTCCTCCTTTTTTGAAGTCGGTTAAAAATAAATAAAAATAATTTTGATGTCTTTTTTTAATTGAATTGAGGAATCGATTGACAAAATAGAAGAATCACTTAAGGAAAAAACTATTTACACTAGTGATAAGTAAAACCATTATTAAATTATGTGGGTGAAGCATAGTGCAGTGCCCTTAGCTGAAAATGGTCATTTGTAATAAAAAGACAATCTCAATCTAATTTATTTAAAATAATTTGAAAATGATCAAATTCTTCCCTTTCCTTTTCCATGAATTGATTGAATGTATCAATAGATAAACATTCTATAACCATTTGGCTACTGATACTGAAGTCGTTCATAAGTTGATATAGCATGGGCGGTAAAATCCAAGAAAAATCTTCAACTAGAGTTAATTATACAACTTCTCAACCTGTAAATAAATTTTTATATCTAGCTACACCTCCTTAATTTATAGCTTTTGTGGCATACCAAAGCAAGTTTATTATTACTTTTTTTTTTGCAAAATCTACATATTTTTACCAAATATGAACGTAATAAGTGAAAACATAAATATATATGTTTAGCCTATTAAATACTAGTTGCTCCTCTTTGAGAAAGAATTTTCGTAATACCAAACGAACTTAATAATAGCTTCAGAAGTAAGATAGATTCTATGAAAAATTTCAATTAATTTGCAATTTATCTTCTTTTGTTAAAAACTGAAAGTCGGTTAAGTGCAAATAGACCCCGCTTCCTAGGGTTCAGTTTCTTCAAAAATACTTGAGATATCAAATTGGTCGGTCGGTAATAAAAACTAAATGAGTGAATTTGTAGAATTTTTTTTTCATTTTAAGTTAAGACACTTCTGAGTGTAAGGAAGTTCAAAATAACCGATAAATGGTCACTTTGGGACTCTCTCACAACTTGTCAATTTTAAATTTCTATCCTATTTATTTTAAGAGTTACGATGCTCTGACAAACAAATAGACCATTTAACGAAACTAATAGGATCCCATTTTGTTTTTAAATGGAGGATTAAAAATGAATCCAAAATATAAAATGACAAATCCGACCTGAATTAAAGACACAAGCCTTTACTTATACGCCGTAATCCCAAAGCACTTTCAATATGAATTTGTTTAGAATGCATTATTTATTAAATATTAAAGTGATGGATTAATTCGACATTATTTTTTTGAAATCTAAGACTTAATCTCGTTTCGGAATTATATTAATTAACAAATCAAAATCGAAAGTTTAATTAATCGGAAGATTTTATAAAATAATGTATAAGAAGAACATAAAGAGACTTCCTCGAGGGCAAACAGGAAAAAAATATTCTGCATTCAAACCACACGCACACATATATACATTATACAAACATTACTTATATAGCGAGACATGTAAAAAGATATTACTCAAGGTACGCGATCTGATGAGCTAGTTCTAGTATCTCATGTGAAGATGGCAGTGAAAGTAATGTAGGAGACTTGAACGCACTGACGCAATCGGTTAATTAAAAAAAGAAAAAGAAAGAATGGCTTGAGTCCTTAAGTGATGCTGATGATGAGGATCTGCATATGGATTGGGTGTTGGTTGGCTGTTTCAGTGGGTGCCAAGTCACGGTATCCGTTTTTGATTGATAGGTCTCGAATTATTACAAAAATTAAAAAGTAAAATAAAGCCACTTTATTTGGATTTTGTAATATCACCATGTTGGTTCGTTTTTGCTTCTCTTTCTCTTTTATCTTGGAAGTTTCATGTTGTTATAAATTTGAAGATAATCATTTCTGTAGGTATTACGGTCAAGGTATAAGCGATGATCTATTTTATTTAATAAATTTAGAACATCTGTTATTTATTTTTAATATTTTAGTGTATTTATAGAAAATTTGTCAATACTAAAGTATTTGATAAAATTTCGATCATGAAAATAATTTGTACATACTTAATTGTAACTAATCTAATACATGGTACGTTTTAGACTAATTGATGTAATAATACCCTTGGGGCTAATATGAAAATTCCCATGGTAATTTATATAAATAGCCACCTAATGAGTTTATCCTCGAATTCTAATCCAATTTATTGTTACGCCGAATATACAACTTTTTAAAGTGCTTATTATTGCAAAATCACCACGAGAGGATTACACTTTTGATCAATTTAGATTTAAGCTTTCTTGAAAATGGGATTTGCGTAATCTTGTTAATTTTAATGGAGATAAAATTCAATTCTGTCTAATTTCTAAGATCAATTATAAACATTTTAGCCTCAGATATTTATTTCGAATCTTTGAAGATGTGAATGCCGAGCATTAAAATTACATCGGATAATAATATAAATGCTTCGGTGAAAAAAAGGTTCAAAATGCCAGTGCGCAAGAAAAATGCACACATTCAAAAAAGCCAATAAGAAGAAAGAATAATGTAGACGTATAAATATTAAAATTGTTATTATTTACGCGGGTGTTTTACAGCTAGTATGACCGATATGGGCATCCTAAGCGACATCGCCTTCTGCCCAAAAATTATCTTCGCCTAAATTCCTTCTTTCCATTGCCTTTCCTGTTTATAAATAAAATATATAACAATTTAAAATACATATATTTGTAATTGTAAATAATTATTCAAGTATTTACGAGAATGAATTTGATATAAGTCTAGTGATATCATTTAAAGCATTTTTGAGAAGATATGTATATGGTCCAACTCCCAGGATCTTCCTTTAGGCTTCCCCAATCAATTTCAAAAGCATGCTTGCAACAAGATTGAACTATGTCGGGTGACCCGCCTCAGAACAAACTTCTTAACTTGAAGATTCTTCTGTAAACAAAGCTTTTAGAATACAAAGGTCGTTGGTTAATACGCGAATCATAAACACCCAAAATAGTTTTGTTGTCAAATTGGAAATAAATCGAACCCGATTGTTTAATTCTTTAAAGTTCAAGTTTCTAAAAAGTTTCTCCTACAATCCTACAATAATCACTTTTATATAAAAAACAAAAAAAAAACGAACTTTTCGACCTTCTAAAATTTTTGTCTTTTTACTCAATCTTGCCTGTGTGAACTTAGGTCGCAAGAAATAGAGTGTGAACACATAAACCATGATCTTTTTACTTTGTCTTTTTGTACAAACAAGAACGAGAATACAAGAAGTAAAAAATAGTAGCGTGTGTAGAAGTATTTTCTTGCAGAAGCGCTGATAGATCTTAATGGAAATTTGATCGCAAGGTAATCCAATGATAATAAAATATGCAAATTCTGAATAAAATAATTTATAATTGAAATCTAGTGAATTATCTGATTTTGAAAATATAGTGTTATTTTTAAAAAAATCTAATACCGCTATATTTTCGCCAAATTGTTACCAAGGTCGAGAATCAGAGATATGTTAAGTATAAGTTCTTGATAAAATAATTTTATCTCATTTATTTTTTTAGGTCATTTTAAATCTTTTAAAAAACGACTTTTCGGGGGATCATGTCTCCTTCTTTAAGTTTTGAAAGGGTCAATGAAGGAAGCTTGTAACCACCTCTTTCTTGTTATTATTGTTTGCTGTTATTGTTTTTTATTAACATCAAATTTTATTCGCAATTTTGTTTTAGTTTTTTCCATTATCCTTGGGCTGCCTCTCTATCAATATTATTTATTTATCAAAATATCGATTATTTTATTTAGAAGCTTATATATCGTCGCCTTAGAGAGTAAACCTATTAACTCACAACAAGGAAATTTTACAGGGTAGAGAAAAAACAAAGAAAATTTAATACTGTTTTTATGGAAAAAACTATTTTTACATTTTTTTTCTTCAACTTATGATGGTAATTTTAAGTAGAATTTTTACTTGGACGATGCTGCATCTCTTTTTCTTCCGAACGATATTAATATGTCATATATGATAAAAAATGGATTTAGCAAGTTTACACACTTAGCCGACAAATTTAAAGTGTTAATTAAAATTAAATATTTAATTGAAAGATTTAAAGAAGAACGGTGCTGCCATCTTCTTCGGATATACGATAAGTGGTAAAGTAACTTACCAATCTAGAGTGGAATTACAATTTGTTAAGTTTATAAAAATACAAAATCGTGCAAAAAGAATTAGACATTTTTTTTAAAAACAAGATCAATTGGTTAATAATCTTAAAGGATATAGTCAAAGTATTAAAAGAAAAGCTTAAAAACAATCAAAAAATCATTCATGAATTTCTTTATAAAAATTATTTTCAATGTATTTTATCATTAACGTTATCATTGCCTATAATTAAAATCCCATATTGGAATCTCATAAATGAGAATCGCAAATCTTTATTTGGTTTCTATCTATCAGTGAAAATCTTTAAACCCATACCTTCTCTATCTTTCACATTGACAAGTAGAAAAACCGTCGTTAACATTTTCCATTTGAAAAAGAAATAATAAAGAAAATATATTGCAATAATAGATCTATCTTTATTTATTTTATTTTTTATTTTTAAAGAAGAGTCTTCATGGAAAATAGGGCAAATGACAAGAGAGCAGAGAGCAAGATGATGTAAAATTTCGTTCCTATTGCGTTTCCACAAGACAGCGGCGTTATTAAAAATGCACTCGCCAGAGACGAACACTTCTTGTAAAAATGTTAAGATGAATGCTTTTTAAACTTGCGGCATGAACTGACGAATGATTTATGTCATAAATAAAATACACCTTCAAGTAAAAGCTCAACCTCGCAATTCAATGCAATTAGTTCTTGTTGTGTGAAAATACTTTCCTAATAATTATTATAGATACAGTATAAAGTGGAAAGGACGGATTCAATTAAATCGATCAATTATATGTATATTCAATAAACTCACTCAATAAATATTAACAAATGTTACAGCTATTGAGTTTAAAAACGAGATCATTTACTTTTAATTGAGATTTCGGAGATAATGATTTATTCATTATATAGTATAAGCCGCACGTTTACCACATCGATTAACTAAAGAAAACAATAAGTAGAGAAAATTGAAAAAAAAAATAATAATAGTATACCTAGGTACATTGTTTTTTAAAAAATTTTTTTTAATATTCTTTTCTTTTTTTACTTTACTATGGTATTATTATTTATGGAGAAGTATTATAATCTTGAAAAACGGCTTTTATAAAAGAAAAAAAATTGAACAAGTTCATGGAGATTCGGTGTATAATAATCATCCAAGATCCTGGGGATGAACTTCGGTGCCTTCCGAAAGTACAGATATGCTAAGTTTGTGTATGGGGTTCTCTTGGGCCGAGCGCCTGACTATCTCAGTCGGACGCTGGCCTGTGGTCCGTCAGTACGTGCCCGCGCGCTGGTCTGTCCACCACATAGAAGCAGAATGATGGCGGACTACTTTGAGGTTACGGCGACCAAGGTCTGGAACTCACTGCCACTCAACGTAAGGAAGATGGGGCGTCCTGAAGCATTCGAGGCAGAACTTCGCAAGCACCTAACTTAATATTTTATTTCTATTTTCTATTTTTGTATCCTATATGTTGGGTATTGTTATTTTTTTTCTACTCTCCTTTCTATATATATTGTATTTCTAATATTTATGTTTCAATTAATTATTATGTACCAAATGTTTTACCTTTTCTCGCTTTTATATTGGTTTTTCCGTTTTTGTTTTGTATGTTGGCATTGTTATTTTTTTTACTCTCCTTCTATATATATTGCATTTCTAATATTTATGTTTCAATTAATTATTATGTACCAAATTGTTTTACCTTTTGAATTTTTCTCGCTTTTATATTGGTTTTTTCGTTTTTGTTTTGTATTATACTAATATTTTTGTAATTGAATTGGCCGAAAATTGTACACTAAAGGGGCTAGATGGCCCTACAGATACAATGTTTTTAATAAATAAATAAATAAAATAAATAATAAAATCTTATATAGTAAACATCAAAAAATTTATATTTAAGGGATATTTATTATGTAAAAATGTCTGTTAGTGGATGAGTGAGTGTGTTATTATCAAAATTTGTGTATGCTATAGTTCAAAAACGAATGAAGGTATCAAAATAAAATTTTATATTTAATATCGGACCAATAATTAGGGAGGTGGTTAAAAACAGTTCGTCCAAATTAGACCAAATTTTGTAGAGTTGGCTTTTAAAAGTCCTTAGAGAACTGCAAAATGCGAAAATAAGTTTCTTAAAAATCAGTTAGGTTTATGGAAAATTAATAAAATTTTATATGTGACCCCATTTAGTCAGATCGTATATGATTTTTTTTTTTTTATTTATCTATGTGTTTATGCGTGTGCGTGTATGTATAAATTGGTAAATGGGTCAGTTTATATGGGTCAAATTTTTAAAGTAAGCTGGACTTGAACCCGAGCCACCAGCTAATTAAGCAGAGACTTAACCCATCGGACAATCAAACTTTTAGAAAAGTAAAAGATTTAGCAAGTAATAGAGTCGAATGAATAAATTTATAATTTTTTCCATTAATAGATCAAAGAATAATTGACATATTAACGAGAATTGTTTTGATCGCGCTTTTTTTGAAAAAGTTATATATCGCGAGACTACTGCAGTTGAGGCTATTGGAGTCTGTGAAGTCCTAAGTCTGGACCAAGAGAGAAAAAGATATGATCCATTTAGCTATATCCAAACGTCATTTTGCTTATAGGCCGCATGACACTCGGATGGATCACCAAATGAATTTATTTAACATCATTATTTCAAGTTAGAAATATATAAGTTCAGATATTATTTTCACTCAATATTTGACAAAAATCACCTACATTTGATTCGCGATTGAATCAAATGTAGGAAACATACGATTGAGTCGAATTGAGGCTACATCGACCCGTCTTTGGAATTAAATCACTATCATGGTCATCAGTGGCCACCAGCTCAATTCAGTCGTAGCTTTTTCAAGTAGATAAATAAATGAAGCATTATTCTAAAAAAATTGAATGAAAATCGTAATTCGTATACGAACAATACATATTAAAAAAAAAATACCTTTTATTTGTTTCTTGAGGAATAATATTCGTATATAATTTTGAGATTTAAGACGACATTCTAAAAAATTATGATTTATATTATGTTCATTGGTTCTGGTTTAATCTGGAAAAACGTAATCCATTTTTCTATATTATTTCTAACTAGAGTCCTGTATTACATGTTTTTGTAAATAAACATACATACTTATAAAAAACCTAAAATATAAATGTGGTGTTCAGATCATCAATTCTGTAACATTTCCTTTAATATTAATGAACTTTATTAAAATAATATTGTAATGCTTAATCCATAATATAACGTATAATATACATTATACATGTATTTTTATGTAATTTGTTTTGACCTAATGACCTGTTTGCTGTAACAAGATTATATATTTTAATAAGAAAAAATGTATTTATTATTTAATTGAAAAGATTTTATTTTGCCGAGAGTAGCAGAGTTGTTGATTCATAAAGAGAAACAAATAAGTTATCCTCTGCTTGATGCTGCATCAAAGCAGTGGACAACCTCTTTGCTTCTCTTTATATTAATATTAATATTCTCAAAGCTACTTCTAGTTACTCCTACGTGAACCGAAGCCTTCTTTATATAACTTTCCAAAGTAGGAACAACGATCAGGAAGAATGTAGATAAAAAATTATTAACTCATCAAAGAACACATAACCAAACAATGAATTAGAGTTAATAAATTGAATCCTATCTTTTAGTCAAGCCCCTTTCTGTGATGTTTCAATATTGGCTGCCAAACTCAAAGAGAAGAAATGCATTCACCGCCTCTAGCAGACTTCTGTATATTTTGAAGATTTCTCTGAAATTCGAAAATTTGAGTAAAATAAGACAAAATATACACAAAAATCAAAATGGATGATAAAAATAGATAGATACATTAATTAATATTATTATTATTTTTTTAACAAACCAAACAACGAGTCCAAAAAAAGGTGCAGCAAATATATTAATTCTGGTTAGATGTTCAAGATAAACCCATCAGATATAATATGTATATTATACATCTATGTAGATAGATATTCAGTAGAACCTCGTTTATCCGGACTAACTAGAACTAAAGGTAAACAGGATAATCGAAAATCTGGATATATGGGTAATAAAAACAAAACAAATCCTCAAATGAGCGAATTTGAATTTATTACGATAAAAAAAACATCGTTATATCAAAATGACATAGAATTGTTTAAAAAATACATATGTCAAAAAAAAACTTTTTATATCATTTTATTTCAAAGAATTGGTCCACTGTCTTTTGTTTAAAGCACAAAATTAAAGCGAATTTTTGGTGAAATTATAATTACATTCTTGCTATCAGAGTTAAAAATTATTATCTATGTGAACATTTATTAAAATAAAAATGTCTACAAATCCGATCAGGATAATCCGGAGAACCGGATAAACGAGGTTTTACTGTAATCAGTCTCTAAATTTCAGTCATAGATCTAAACATCTTCAGCTAAGATCTTGACTCATTCATCAGCAAAATTTTACGATGAAGGTGTTAAAATTTTTTACTAAAATTTAGAGGCTGATTATATTTTTCAAATAGTTTTTATCAAAAGATCATCATTGGATAGCTTTTTGGCAGGTGGTTTCGATTCCCGTGGCGACTACAGCCATGTAAAAAAAAATTATCTGTAACATCTCAGATTAAGTAGAGGACAATCTCTTTGAGAGTTCTGAAGCTTAAAATGCCGAAAATTTATTCAGTTCTTCGTTTCTGAAATACAAATATTTTGGCACAAGATCAAACTTTCTACGAGTTACCATAGTTAAGTTATGGTGAGTAATGGCTCCAAGATATGCAAAAAGAAAAAAATAATGGGTGAAAATGATTTTTCTCATATTTCTGATATTTTTAAACACGAATAAGAAAAAAAATATTGACTGGATTCACTAATACGGTCGTTTTGATTTGTTCATTTGAAAATTTCTTGTTTACATTTTCAAACTAGAAAAAAAGTCAAAACCAACCTCTGACGTCACTCTATTAATTCTGGTTTCTATTATAACATTTTCTTTTTTCAATACAAATTTGTGTTCAATATATTTTTTTAATCAAACTACGATTAATATTGAATTTTTTCCATTTATAATACAAGGTGTACAACTTTGCTTCCCCCGTTTTTTCTCCAAAATTTGAGGGCTTAATGAAAAAAATTGTTTACACATGTATCATTCAAATTATTTTCCATCGCTGGCCACTACTTTCTACCATCTTTCTGGCAGCATACGGATACCGCTTCGGAAGAATGCTTCATCTTTTGAGGCTATCCACGAATCGACCCAATTTTTGGTATCTTAATATGATGTGAAGTGCTGCTCAGACAGGCCATGCGCAATCGATCGAAACAATTGGACATCAGAAGGAGTAATGTCTGGTGAATATAGCGGGTGGGATAAAACTTCCCATTTGAGTGTTTCCAAAAAGGTTTTGACCGGTTTTATGAAAAAAAAAAAAACGTTTCTCGGCGTCAGTTCATATGGAACCCAATTTCCTTGTTTTAGAATCATTTCCACTGATTTCAACCAATGTGAAATTGCTTTTTGAGTCACTCTTAATGTATGTAAGTTTCTCTAGCGTTTGGCACGAATCTTAGTCTGATAATGCTTTCAATTCCGCGTCTTCGTACATTTTCGGCCTTCCGGGACGTTCTTCACCTTCGATGTCGAATTCACCCTTCTTAAACTTTTAAAACCACTCACGTCAACCTCTCTCACTTAAAGCAGCCCCACCTAATGCTTGATTCTCCAAGCAATCGATGCGCCGCAGCTAAGATTTTTATTTCAAATTGAAGAAGTAAATCAAAAGCTCCCGCAAATGCGCTTATTCGTCTCAAAACTCAACATTTTCGCACACAAAAAAATATAATATACTGATGAAAATTCACTAAGATTTTAAGGTTATTTTGTTAACAAATACATAATCTTACGATAATTAATTTTAATTCTGACAATTTTAATCATAACTTACTGGTGGGACCAGCTTTGTCAAACGGCGGAAACTTATTTGTACACCTTATATATTTAATAAATTACAATCTATAATTAATATAGACAGTTATTTCGATGAATGTTTAAGCTCTATACTATTCAGTTGGTCTCATCAAATCTCACTTATAATTATTAATTGATAAAAAAATTTTCCTCCTCCTGTTCGCTATATAATACAGTTTCAATTTAGACAGTTGACCTCTCTTCCCCTTCCCAATTTTATTAATCTTATTCCCATTAGTAGAAAATTCTTTACAGGATTCCACGATATCCTTGAGGCGACTTAGGTCCATTTGCAAATGATGGATTCTTTAGCGACCGCCTCTTTAGCTTCTGATCCAGATCCACCAATCGACCTTCACACATTTCACTTTCCCAAAAGAAGCTTTCTTTCACTTTTTTTTCTCCTCCACTCATTTCTTTCAAATTCTTTCATCACGATATTAAAAAATAAATAAATCAATCAGCGCAAAATACTTGTTAAGAATTTGTTAGATAAATTATATTTGTAATAACATATGAGAAACTTTTTTTTTCTTTTTGATAATCTAGAACGGTGCTTCTTAAACTATGGGTAGCATAGCAGAATTTTGGGACCGCGAAACATAGGGCAACAATGAAAAGTTTAAGAAGTGCTGATCTAGAACATACTTTAAGAATAGACCCATAAGGCAGATTCAGAAAATTAGTTAAATTATTATTGTATAGCTACTCTAGTAGCACAATGTTTCAATCTACATAGTAACTATATAGGGGCTATATAGATTCTCGAAATCTATATAGTTGCTATATAGTTTGAATTATAGTTTGAATCATTGTGCTACTAGCGTAGTAAAAAGGTCATCAATAAAAAAAGATAAAAAAAAATACTAGAAATACCACTTAGCACTATGGTTAACGTTAGAGACCACCAAGAGCATCGTAATGATGAAAACCCCGCTTTGTTCGTAAGATTTACATTACTGGCTTTTTTTACAAAGGTGTCTCTACAGATTAATATTATGCATCAGCAACACTCTACCATCTTAAATGAGTTTTAGATGACACATTGTAGCTGCTCTCTCTTCAAAAGACCGTAACATTCTTGCAAATGAGAAATGAGTTAAGGAAAAGACATGGAGAGTTGTCTGTTATACGATTTATGTACAATTTCCTCCATACAGTGGACTAAGGAATGGTTTTGTTAGAACCCAATTAAAAATAACACTAATACTAATTTTCAGGTTAACACTAGCATGCAATGATAGAGTTGATATTGTCTTAATTTAATTTTAAGTTTATTTGGGTTTATCCTAAAATAAAATGTTATCAGAAGAGATAGATCTAATTTGGAAAGAGTTGTGATTCATTAAATGAAAATGAAATTCAATTAAGTACGGTGGTCAAGTTTATAAAAAGTATAGTATACCTAAGTAATATAAGTATATTTAAAAAAATAAAATATATTCTTTTTTATTTAATTTTCAAAATTCATTAAGTATATGTAAATAAAAAAAAAAAAATATTTTAAAAAGGTAAGTACCTACTGTCTATTGATACTAAATTACAATAATACATTATGATATACAAAATATTTCAAAAATATGTAACCACTCAAATGAAAAAAAAAAAACTATTCACTGCTTTAAATTAGTTTGTTTTTCGGTTTTAGGTAAAAATTCATTTCCTTTTTTATTTTTAAAAAGAAAAACGATTGTAGTGCCAATGGGATTAGTTTAATATTTGTCACTATAGAGAGGAATAGGTAAAACAGAATGGTAAAACAAGAATCATTCAAATATAAGTTCATCTATAGTTTTTAAAGGATTTGGTATTGGTATTTGGGGAAACATTTTTTAAAATTATTGGATAAAAAATACTTGGTAGGTTTCACATTAAGTGAAGTTTATCTATTCGTATTAATATTGGTAAATTAATTCCTTAATATTGTCAATGATTCAAATACCTCCAAACTTTTCTCTTTTTTCAAAATTTAATCACGTGGTCATATTTTATAGGAAAAATAAAAATTACTTTTTTCAATCGACTGGTGCTTTTTTGTTCAATTTCAAAATCGAAAATTTTATTATTGGATAATGTTTGTAAATTTCTCTACTTAGATAATTATGTTTCATTACACTAAAGAAATTATAGTGAATTATAATTAGGAAGTTATATTTTAAAAGAGCTAGAAAACAATCCTGAAATGAGAGAGAGTCTGATAGTTTCATGGTCTGCATATGTTATTCTATGTAAGATAAGTTGCCTATCTCCAGGGGCTTTCGTAAAGAGTATTTTGCTTTTGAAACAAATAATAAATAAAAGGTTTATTAAAGATATTAGACATAATGGATCTCGAAAAATATCTGCTCTGACTTGGGCTTGAGGAATTCTACAGTTCCATTGAACCATCTCTGGAATCGCCGCATTTAATTTCTTGATACGTCCGGGAAACAGGCGAAGCAATTTCTAATAGTGTATTATATTTGGATATACTATATGTTTAATACTAGGGGGGGTCTAACTGGTTTCAACTTTTTCCTTCATTTTTACTTTATTTTTTAATGGGACAATGCAAGAAGGACTATAACAAGAAGTTTTTATTAAATGGGCCAGACGTTTGGTCAATTTATTTTGACTTCCTCAGTGGCCCATTTTATCACTCTTTGTCAAAAAAACAATTTCACTATAAGACAACTATCACTAATCTTTTTTTAACATATTCCTGGCTCCAATTAATTAACAATCTTGGACAATAATTTACTAGAATTTGCACTAGTTAGGGTCTTTAAGGATTGAAAATTGTAAGAATCGGGTCAATAAGCTATAATTGTTTTACCTGTTGCTTTCTCTGATGTAGTGGTTACAATGCACAATATTGATGGGCTAGGGATGTTACGGAACTTCGACTTCGATTCCGAAAGGTCGGAACTTCCGATTGACTTTACACCCCCGGCTTCGATAATTTTGAATCGGATGTTATAACGAAGATCGGAAGATTCGACCGCAGCAAGCACCTACAAGTTTTGACTTTTCGGCCGGGGAATCCCCTCACACCAGCATATTTTTATATTGTTGCATGTTACTTATGTATGTCTATTATTATTTATATGTGACTCTATAAAGAGACTGATTACTGAATTATATTTCTATTATTTCATTAGGCCTTCCCTTAACAGTTAGTTAAATTCATCTCTATTCTATTTCTACTCCGACTCCGGCTCCGGTTCCGATAAATAAAATTTAAAATCTCCGGTTCCGGTAAATCGACATCCGTAACATCCTTAATATGGGCTACAGTAAATTGTTGTTTCCATGTTCCATCCCGGTCTCTCTTTATGACTGATCAAATGATCTCTGACTCACGTAACGAGAACTTACTTCAGACTTCATTTAAATAAAGCTCATAACTTCTGGTAAAAGTGGAAATGGTGAACATCTAAATAGCTTTCGATGCTATTCAAAAATAAAAAAATATTTATAACACGATGTATTTACATTAAACAAAGAAGTTCGTGATATAAAAATATTAATTAAATTAAACTTTACCCTAATGTAATGTTAATGAAATTGTAAAAACAATAAAAATGTAATATTTTAAATAAATAGGTATCTATAGTTGAGAATTAAAGAATTGCCTTTTTAACCGACTTCAAAAAAAGGAGGAGGTTATCTATCCGACTGAATTTTTTTGTGTCTATGTTACCTCATATCTCCGCCAATTGTGAACAGATTTTGCTGATTTTTTTTGCATTGGGTTCAGTCTAGCTTCCGATTGGTCCCGTTTTTTATTGGTATTAGACCTTTTTTGTTAGGTTTGTTCAGGCCTAACTTCTTTGTTTATAAACCGATATCGATGATTCTTTTTTATTGGAAAGCCGGTATCTTAGGGATGGTGCCATATTAATTTGGTCTAGTTCTGATGATATGATCAACGACGAAATAACGTAAATCTCCAATTCTTATGAGCAAATAATCGAAATTATGATAAATAAAATCTTTTATAAAAAAAATCTTATAACATTCATTTAAAACCCGCAAACGTTTCGAGATAATTTCTATATTTATTAATTGAATTTTATTATGATTTTCTGATTCATTCACCTGACGAGATGCATACAAGGTATTATATTAAGTCACTATTAATAACATCACTAAAAAGAGAAAATAAAAAGAATTTTTATAAAAAAAAATAAAACCGACCTCAAAAAACTTAAATGCAACAAATAAAATAATAATAACTTAAAAATAAAATAAAATCCACTAAAAGATATAAAATAATTATCTTATTTAGTTACAACTAAACGACGAAATATTAACATGAAATTACTTTTTGAAGTCGGTGCCAAACATATACATTTTATGAATCGCACTCGATGGATCTTACTTAGTACGGTTGGCGGGTACGCTCGCTTATAGGTATAGTTTGTTTAGCACCGACTTCAAAAAGTAATACCATGTTAATATATCGTCGTTTAGTTGTAACTAAATAACATAATTATTTTATACCTTTTAGTGGATTTTTTTTATTTTTAAGTTATTATTATTTTATTTGTTGCATTTAAGTTTTTTGAAGTCGGTTTTATTTTTTTTTATAAAAATTATTTTAGTGACTTAACTCGCTGGCTTTTCATTAAAGCGTCACCGCTCTTTTTTTATTTTATAGATACTGTAATGTCATGTGCTATGATGAGATAAAAATTAATTGCTAACTTCTTCAGATGAAGTCATTAGTGTAAATTTTATTGGAAGAGTTAATAAAAATTATGGAACTTATTTAAAAGAAGTATGATTCTACCCAGTTTTACAAACAGTTTAAAGATTCGAGTTAAATAAAAATATGTAAAAATCGATGAAAATTCATTAAAATTGATTCTTTGCTTAGTTTGAATCGAGGGGTGAACCGCGATTGGAATTAGGTGTACACCGTTTTTGGAAATATGTAGAATTATTTTGGAATTCATTAGATAATATCCCTTTATCTATTGTCTTCTACTTAGAAATGAAAGTGGAAGTGGAAGTAGCTATACACGATATTAGGTCGCGGTTCACCCCTCGGTTTGAATATTTTCAATGAAAATTATTTTGTTTACTTAAAATAATTTTTTCGGCTGAATATGCGAGCCCAACTAGCATACTATTTAGAGTTTTGTTCGAAAGTAAACAGCATTCTATCAGTGTTGATAAAATGCCTGTCTGTCAGAGTATTATAGCTCGTAAACTAAAATTCCAATTTGAAATAAACCGGTTAATTGCCAATCATTTTCTCCGAAATCAAAAATTATATTTAAAGTTGTATCATTCGCATCCATAGTAAATTTGTAACAGGAATAGCAGGGAATTGGACAAAATAAAAAACACGAAATTTTTATTAAATGGGCCAGACATTTCATCAATTTATTTTGACTTCCTCAGTGGCCCATCTTATCAGTCTTTGTCAAAAAACAATTTCACTATAAGACAAAACATAACTAATCTTTTTTTAACATATTCCTGGCTCCAATTAATTAACAATCTTGGACAATAATTTACAATAGTTTACTCATACTATCTCTGTAGGTATAAAAACAATAAGAAAATTTTTAATTGATAAAGATAAGTCTAAGATTTGTTGATTAATTTGAAATGTTTTTTTGACAAAGAGTGATAAAATGGGCCAGTGAGGAAGTCAAAATAAATTGACGAAAAGTCTGGCCCATTTAATAAAAATTCTGTTTTTTAACCGACTTCAAAAAAGGAGGAGGTTCTCAATTCGACTGAATTTTTTTTTGTCTATGTTACCTGATGTGTTCGTCAATTGTGAACCGATTTTGATTATTTTTTTGCATTGGGTTCTGTCTAGTTTCCGATTGGTCCCGTTTTTTTTTCATTGGTGTTGGACCTTTTTTGCTATGTTTGTTTAGGCATAACTTCTTTGATTATGAACTGATTTCGATGATTCTTTTTATATTGGAAAGAAGGTACGTTAGGGGTGGTCTCTTATTAATTTGGTCAAGTTCTGATGATATGATTAACGTAAATATCCAATTCTTATGAGCAAATAATCAAAATTATAATAAATAAAATCTTTTATAAAAAAATCAATCTTAAAACGTTCATTTAAAGCCTGCAAACGTTTTTATAGAATTTCTATATTTATGAATTTAATTTTATTATCATTTTCTGATTGTAATCTTCGAAGTCGAAGCTCAAATAAAATGTATACGCTAATGCATGTAAAATAATTGGTTCAATAAATTTATTATTATTATTATTATTATTATCATTTTCTGATTCATTCGCCCGACCCTTTCTCTTACGAGATGCATGCAAGGTATTATATTAAGTCATTGTTAATAACATCACTAAAAAGAGAAAAATAAAAATAATTTTTATAAAAAAAAAAAAAACCGACTTCAAAAAAATTAAATGCAACAAATAAAATAATAAAGCTCGAAAATAAAATAAAATACACTAAAAGGTACAAAATAATAATCTAATTTAGTTACAACTAAACGACGAAATATTAACATGAAATTACTTTTTGAAGTCGGTGCTAAACAAACTATAAAAGCGAGCGTACCCGCCAAACGTACTAAGTAAGATCCGTCGAATGTGATTCATAAAATGTATATTTTTGGCACCGACTTCAAAAAGTGATTTCATGTTAATAATTCGTCGTTTAGTTGTAACTAAATTAAATTATTATTTTATACCTTTTAGTGCATTTTATTTTATTTTTGAGTTCTTATTATTTTATTTGTTGCATTTAATTTTTTTGAAGTCGGTTTTATTTTTTTATAATAATTATTAATTTTGTCCAATTCCCTGTTATTCCTGTTACAGTTATATTTAAATATTTATCAAATGCTTAATTTGGAGAATCAAATTTTAGTGGGGTCAAAATAAAAATGAAAAAATATCATTAGTTGTGAACTAAATTTTTAAGAGAATTGGGTAGATTTTTTTAAATTTAATTCGAAGAAGTGAGAAAGGCCAAAAGTGGTCATTTTTAGGCGATTTTTGTACCTCTCAGCGTTTAGAAGTAGCTTAAACTGAAATTATAAAAATGTTTATAAATCCACTCATTCTCTCCCCTTCTCAACGAAAAATAAGAAGGAATTTGAAATAACAAGTATTTTGGATAATATAATGTAGTATAAGGAATCCTTGGTAGGTGCGTTTGCTTTTTTTAATTATTTTAGACATATTAAATATTTCATAATATACGACTTAAAATATTTCAAGTGAAATTTCAATATGAATTCAATGAGAGAACATTAATATCGTGTATTAAAAAAAGTAAATATATATAATATAAAATTATAATTTGACAATAAATCATTTTAGATGATGTCTCTATTTCACAAATGAAGGCCTCGTTCTGCCGTCTGGCGTCTCGGACCTTCCAGATAACACTTTCAAGATGATTAACAAATTAAATTGTGCCAAAACCAGAACGTTACTCCAATCGTTTTACACTTATATATCAAAATGATTTATCTCTGGTTGTCTCTGGTGAAAGATTAAATTAATGAAAGCGGCCGCTGTATTTGAAGAATATTCCTAAGCGTTTTTGATCAATATCAATAATGCTTAAGCATATTATTTCAAATTGAATACACTATATCATTGATTTTATTTTAAACTATCTTTGTAAATGTTAAGTGTAGATTTTATCACGTTGTAACTAGGAAGAATGGTAAACAGAACACGTTAACTTGGAATGCTTAAAAGGAAGTAATCAGACATGGATGCCTTTTTTGATGAAAACTTGTTCTAAATTGATTACATATAATACCTTTGGTGTGCCGTTTAAAAACATTTTCTTGAACACACACGAAAACCATTTTGAAATTCTTATAGAAAAATTAAACGGAACCCCAAAAAGATGGCCCAAGAAAAAAGAAAAAAAAATATACCTCAGAATAGATTTTAATAGATAAGTAATTTATCATCTTATATTTTAAATAACCTTTAAATAATGGGAATCTCTTCTTTTTTTGGGCACCATTTTTTAGGCTACTTTATTCAACTAAATTTTTCGATTTTCCAAATTTCTCAAAAACATCTATGCCTAAATGCTATAAAAATAATAATAGAGTTCTCAATTTTTACTTTATCCAATGCAAAGCATGGGTAAAGTATTGTAATCGCTCTCGGGGCAAGCGTGTCTTCAAAGGGTCCTCAGGTAAAGACTACGGAACCCATGGACTCAATTAAAGTCACAAATTGTAGTATTCAATTAGGTTGAATTTTAGCACGAGACGGTTTTGCCAAAAATTACATGGAGTCTCGTCGAGAGGCCAAAAAGTGCCATTTTTTCATTTAGTGCGTGCGGATGGATGGATGTTATCGTTTTTTTGGCCCACGATTTTTTCCACACCGTTGCACCGATTGAAATGAAATTGAAAACCTACCATTAGTTTAACAAAATGAAGCGCTGATTAGTTTTTGGTACATATCGGCCCACAAACATTAGTACTTTATTTCAGTACTTTTTTAGTTTTTTCTAAATATCTTGAAAATGACTTAACCAATTTTGATGAAATTTAATATCCTAATTAAGTACCTTGGGGACCACAAAAAAGGTTAAATAAAGTTTTTAGTAAAATTATATTTTAAAGTACTTTACTCTAGAGTAAGATGGTACTTTTTTAATTTTTTAAATTCTTTAAAATTTATTCATTTGAAAGTTTTAATATAGCTCATTTAGCCTTGCTTAAGTAAGAATGGATAGGCTTCTCTCTGTGAAATGCTAAAAATTTGGGAGGAATTTTTATGAGTAACCATAGCAACTGCGTTGTTTTCTTATCCGTTACCTTTGCTGAAGACAGAGAAATCGATTTTAAACCAAAAATAGCGATTGATTCTCATCTAGTACTTGAGGAATAATCATTCTATATTGGATTTTTGACGTTTCGGTTTTTATTAGTAACCATTGCTGAAGACATAGAGAAATCGATTTTAAACCAAAAATAGCGATTGATTCTCATCTAGTACTTGAGGAATAATCATTCTATATTGGATTTTTGACGTTTCGGTTTTTATT
>JALMQS010000089.1:5205234-5217729 GCA_024734495.1 Forficula auricularia
TTCCTCAAGTACTAGATGAGAATCAATCGCTATTTTTGGTTTAAAATCGATTTCTCTGTCTTCTGCAAAGGTAACGGATTAGAAAACAACGCAGTTGCTATGGTTACTCATAAAAATTCCTCCCAAATTTTTATCATTTCACAGAGAGAAGCCTATCCATTCTTACTTAAGCAAGGCTCAATGAGCTATATTAAAACTTTCAAATGAATAAATTTTAAAGAATTTAAAAAATTAAAAAAGTACCATCTAACTCTAGAGTAAAGTACTTTAAAATATAATTTTACTAAAAACTTTATTTAACCTTTTTTGTGGTCCCCAAGGTACTTAATTAGGATATTAAATTTCATCAAAATTGGTTAAGTCATTTTCAAGATATTTAGAAAAAACTAAAAAAGTACTGAAATAAAGTACTAATGTTTGTGGGCCGATATGTACCAAAAACTAATCAGCGCTTCATTTTGTTAAACTAATGGTAGGTTTTCAATTTCATTTCAATCGGTGCAACGGTGTGGAAAAAATCGTGGACGAAAAAAACGATAACATACATACATACATCCATCCATACATACATCCATACATCCATCCGCACGCACTAAATGAAATAAACTGCAACGGATCGTTGCTAAACTTTATCCAAATTCATTTGAAATATTAATATGTTTGTTCCTTTATTATTAATCAGATATCACTTGCAATTTGTAGTTCATATTGAAATTAATTCAAAAATAATTTTCATTTAAGAGTCGAGGAATAACCATTCTACATTGGATTTTTGACGTTTCGGTTATTATTGGTAACCATTGCTGAAGACATAGAGGACTCGACTTAAAATCAAAAATAGCCATCGATTCTCATTTAATACTTGAGGAATAACAATTCTACATTGGGTTTTTGACGTTTCGATTATTATTGGTAACCATTGCTGAAGACATGGAGGAATCGACTTAAAATCAAAAATAACGATCGATTCTTATCTAATACTAGAGGAATAACCTTATTGAATTCCATTTTTGATGTTTTGACTATTAATGAAAACCTCTACTGAAAATGTAGAAGAATCGACTTAAAATCAAAAAGACTAAATTCTTTTATGGCAAACAACTCAAGCTTGAGTTTTTACCAAAAAGAATTTAGTCTTTTTGATTTTAAGTCGATTCTTCCACATTTTCAGTAGAGGTTTCCATTAATAGTCAAAACATCAAAAATGGAATTCAATAAGGTTATTCCTCTAGTATTAGATAAGAATCGATCGTTATTTTTGATTTTATGTCGATTCCTCCATGCCTTCAGCAATGGTTACAAATAATAATCGAAACGTCAAAAACCTAATGTAGAATTGTTATTCCTCAAGTATTAGATGAGAATCGATGGCTATTTTTGATTTTAAGTCGATTCCTCTATGTCTTCAGCAATGGTTACAATAATAACCGAAATGTCAAAAATCCAATATAGAATGGTTATTCCTCAAGTATTAGATGAGAATCAATCGCTATTTTTGGTTTAAAGTCGATTTCTCTATGTCTTCAGCAATTGTTACTAATAAAAACCGAAACGTCAAAAATCCAATATAGAATGATTATTCCTCAAGTACTAGATGAGAATCAATCGCTATTTTTGGTTTAAAATCGATTTCTCTATGTCTTCAGCAATGGTTACTAATAAAAACCGAAACGTCAAAAATCCAATATAGAATGATTATTCCTCGAGTACTAGATGAGAATCAATCGCTATTTTTGGTTTAAAATCGATTTCTCTATGTCTTCAGCAATGGTTACTAATAAAAACCGAAACGTCAAAAATCCAATATAGAATGATTATTCCTCAAGTAAGAGATGAAAATCAATCGCTATTTTTGGTTTAAAATCGATTTCTCTATGTCTTCAGCAATGGTTACTAATAAAAACCGAAACGTCAAAAATCCAATATAGAATGATTATTCCTCAAGTACTAGATGAGAATCAATCGCTATTTTTGGTTTAAAATCGATTTCTCTATGTCTTCAGCAATGGTTACTAATAAAAACCGAAACGTCAAAAATCCAATATAGAATGATTATTCCTCGAGTACTAGATGAGAATCAATCGCTATTTTTGGTTTAAAATCGATTTCTCTATGTCTTCAGCAATGGTTACTAATAAAAACCGAAACGTCAAAAATCCAATATAGAATGATTATTCCTCGAGTACTAGATGAGAATCAATCGCTATTTTTGGTTTAAAATCGATTTCTCTATGTCTTCAGCAATGGTTACTAATAAAAACCGAAACGTCAAAAATCCAATATAGAATGATTATTCCTCAAGTACTAGATGAGAATCAATCGCTATTTTTGGTTTAAAATCGATTTCTCTATGTCTTCAGCAATGGTTACTAATAAAAACCGAAACGTCAAAAATCCAATATAGAATTATTATTCCTCGAGTACTAGATGAGAATCAATCGCTATTTTTGGTTTAAAATTGATTTCTCTATGTCTTCAGCAATGGTTACTAATAAAAACCGAAACGTCAAAAATCCAATATAGAATGATTATTCCTCAAGTACTAGATGAGAATCAATCGTTATTTTTGGTTTAAAATCGATTTCTCTGTCTTCAGCAAAGGTAACGGATAAGAAAACAACGCAGTTGCTATGGTTACTCATAAAAATTCCTCCCAAATTTTTAGCATTTCACAGAGAGAAGCCTATCCATTCTTACTTAAGCAAGGCTAAATGAGCTATATTAAAACTTTCAAATGAATAAATTTTAAAGAATTTAAAAAATTAAAAAAAGTACCATCTTACTCTAGAGTAAAGTACTTTAAAATATAATTTTACTAAAAACTTTATTTAACCTTTTTTGTGGTCCCCAAGGTACTTAATTAGGATATTAAATTTCATCAAAATTGGTTAAGTCATTTTCAAGATATTTAGAAAAAACTAAAAAAGTACTGAAATAAAGTACTAATGTTTGTGGACCGATATGTACCAAAAACTAATCAGCGCTTCATTTTGTTAAACTAATGGTAGGTTTTCAATTTCATTTCAATCGGTGCAACGGTGTGGAAAAAATCGTGGGCCAAAAAAACGATAACATACATACATACATCCATACGCACGCACTAAATGAAAAAATCGCACTTTTTGGCCTCTCGACGAGACCCCATGTAATTTTTGGCAAAACCGCCACGTGCTAATATTCAACCTAATTGAATACTACAATTTGTGACTTTAATTGAGTCCATGGGTTCCGTAGTCTTTACCTGAGGACCCTTTGAAACCACGCTTGCCCCGAGAGCGATTACAATACTTTACATGGGTAACATGCTTTGCATTGGATAAAGTAAAAAAAAAAAAAAAAAAAATATTCAGATTAAAATAAAATTGCTATCCTCTATTTTAAGAGGTACTACAAAATAACTCTTTTTTTTTATTAAAACTTAAGTGTTGTACAACACTAGGTGGAACCCAAGGTTCATTGTAAATAAAAAAAAAAAAAAAAAAATATTCAGATTAAAATAAAATTGCTATCCTCTATTTTAAGAGGTACTACAAAATAACTCTTTTTTTTATTAAAACTTAAGTGTTGTACAACACTAGGTGGAACCCAAGGTTCATTGTAAATAAAAAAAAAAAAAAAAAAAAATATTCAGATTAAAAAAAAATTGCTATCCTCTATTTTAAGAGGTACTACAAAATAACTCTTTTTGCAAAATAAATCTTATGAAAAACAATATTTATTATAAAAATTATTTTTCTAAATTTATTTATTATTTATGAGGAAAAAGCCTATCTATGGGAAAAAGGCAATGAACGCAACGCGCGAAGAGAACCCGAAGGGAATGTCTCGTCTAAATAAAAATCAATCTCCCCTATACGAATTTATGAAAATTACTCACTTTGTGAAATTAGATAGAACCTCAAAGGGCGGGGGGGGGGGGGGGGGCGTTCCAAAAATAATTTAAATTCCTAAAATTTTCAAACAAATATACTAGAAAACTATTTATCTTACATTTAGGGAACGCGGTGTTGGTTTATAGTGAAACATTGTTAAAATTAAATTAGGTTGGAGTTGGTGGTGTTTCACAAGGAGAAAAATTAAAATACAAAGATTTTTTTAGAATACTCTATATATTTCGAGTTCTTAACTCATCGTCAGGAGAACATTGACTTTGATCTTTGTATTTTAATTTTTCTCCTTGTGAAACACCACCAACTCCAACCTAATTTAATTCTATTTATCTTAGTTAGAAGCAATGGCGTAGTTAGGGAGATTTTCTAGGGGCAGCTGGCCAGCTGATTAGCCATCACAAAGTTTCAATTCCGGAAATCCGATTAGAGATCAACTAATTTTTTAGTAGAATTGGCAAATTTTGGAAGTAACGAAATAATTTAATGAGAAATATATAAGTGATGCTTCGTAATAATTGAGGAGACAATTTTGACTTTTCCACTGAATGGCTACTATGAATGTATGTAACTATGTACATTCTGAAACTTTTCCTCTAAATTCTTTTATTTATGTATATTTATATACGGGTGTTTTATTTCCGCCAAGGAGAGGACATAATCTTTTATTTGTTCTTATAAAATACAACTGTTTAAAATAAGTGTGAGTCGAACCGCATACCTATACTGAGGGTTCGGGGCCTTAAAACCCCCCATAATACTTCTTCTTCTTCTTCTTGTTTTTAAATCTATAGGTTTGTTTCTTCCAGATCGTCATGCTATCTTTTCTTGGGACGACCTCTACTTCTTATTCCAACCGGCTTGTCGGTCTTCTGTCATTCTTCCCACATGCGCGTACCGTCTTCTGTTCTTCTTCTCTTGATCCATTCTCCCACCTTTTGTATTCCACATTTTTCTCTAATATCTTTACTCTTCATTCTATCGAGCCTGGTCACGTTCATTATCCTTCGCAATGTCTTCATTTCTGTTGTTTCCAATAATTGAGAAGTTTTTGCAGTGTCGGGTCTTGTCTCAGCTGCGTATGTTAATATAGGGCGTACCACGGTTTTGTAGACTCGTACCTTGGCCTCCGTTCTTAAATATTGGTTTGACCAGATTGTACTGTTAAGGCAAACCGATATTTTCGATGCCTTTATTGCTTGATGTTTTACCTCTGATTCTAGGTCTCGATAAGAGGTCACTTGGATTCCAAGGTAAGTAGTGAAGGACATGACTTGTTCGACAATCGTATCGTATAGTTGTAGTTTACATCGGAGTGGTATTTTAGAGATTGTGAGAGTTTTGGTCTTCTTGGTTGACAGGGATAGACCGAATTTATGTGCAACACAACTGAATTTATACAGGAGGCGCTGGAGGGAATCTTCATCTTCTGCAACGAGTGCTGCATCGTCTGCATAGCAAACGCATGTTAAATTCTCATCCCTTAGGGAATATCCTTTTAGATTTTTTATTTCTCCAATGATTTCATTCATTACTATATTAAAAAGCAGAGGGCTAAGCGAGTCTCCCTGCCTAATGTCCTGGTTCACTGGGATGCTTTGGGACAGTCTTCCTTCGGTTTTTATTCTGGCGGTGTTGTTGGAATAAATAAATAAATACTTGAGATATCAAATTCGTTTTTATTTGTCTTTGATTATAAGGATACTAATAGAGTCTTGTTTCCGTTTTATTTTTGATTCGAGCCCTAAAAAGATGAAGAATTATATTAAAAATCATTTTTTAATGAAATAGTTCGCATTCAAAACATTTCAAATTAAGAAGCACTCCAACCTATTCTCCAATTACGAATTACATATATCAAACCTATTATAATGGAAATCCTTCTCTTGTTGGTGACCACCTTTTTATTATCAAGGGAGTCTCGATCAAGTTTCTAAATGTGAAATAACGAACAAAAAGAGAGGTAAAGAAAGAGAGCTTTCAGGTTACGTCTAAAATATTTTCATTAATATTTTTTCTTCTTCTCCAACAAAATGTGTTTAATTAAACCCACCCTTTTACACATCCGCATCTACTCTTAAAATAAAATGTATGTATTACTTGAAGTATCATTTCATTTTTTAAAGAATTGCAATTTGCAAGTTGTCTCATTCAAGAAAGAAATTATTAGAGCATTTAAGGGTTTTCACCATCAGAGAGAATATATAAAGGGGCAGAGAAATTGAGTGGGGGGAGGAAATTACTTTGCCAACTAAGACAGAGGAAGAGATTGTCTTCTGGAAGAAGATATTTTTATAGAAACCGAGATTAAAAGGAGAGCGTCGGCGGCGAAGATAGAGGCGTCTCTTGTAATCTACATAAATACATGGAAAGAGTATTTACGCTCAGCAGTTGCTAACAGAAGAGAAGAGCTCAAGAAAAGGTATAATTAGTTTGAGGGAGAGAACGAATAGAAAATACGGAACAAAGATTTAAATAACATGGTACGCTCGGAAGGTAAATCAGCTTGCCGGGCATGTCACAATATTGATTTCAATCGATTTTTTTCTTTGTATATTTGAGCTTAGAAGTCTTAAACGTGGAAAAAAATTATTTTAAAAGATGATTGTCTGTCTAGATTACGATACTCACGATAACTCAAGAATAAAGCCCGTTATGTTGATAAAATGTTTGTATTACTAAAACCTAGTCTGGTTTCAGAATTTCCGATTGAAAAATGTAGAAATGTCACGACCGATGAGATTCCAAATAGTTGTAGCTATTATAATATAAATGAAATTTGCAAACAAGTTTGTATTATCCCTAAAAGATATTATTGTATTTATACTTGAGTAAATCACTTAATCACAACGATAGGCATCTAGTATTATAAATATTATTATTATTATTTTCTAATTTAGAAATTGGAGGAAAAGTGAAAACTTTTCAAAGACTAATAAAAAATTTCAATTAAAACTTTTAATTAATTAAATATTTATTTAATAATATGCAAATAGCTTTGCTCTGCTTTCTGAAGCCCGTGATGGTTGCCAGAGCCAGTAGTGTTTGAATTTATTTAATATAATCGTATTATTTCATTAATTTAATTAATTTATTATATTACTTTATTGAATATTTAAATATTCTAAATTTTAATATGTTCAAAAATAGTTCAATAGTGTAGATGGAATGGATTTGGTGTATCCATATCATATAATGTATTGCTCATGCAGAGACGCTTGGGCCCCACAAGCTCTCGATAAAACAACAGAAAAAAAATTAAAAATAATAAAGAATATGAATTATTAGGAGGTTTATAGAATTTTTCAAATATAAAAAATAGCATTTCAATTAAGAATTTTAGTGTTTACATGAGATTGAATGAAAACATCCAAATATCTTGTCTCCTACAGCGAATCGACTATAGAAATTCCACAATGTTGTATTTTTTCTCATTAAATAGATCTGTGTATGATTTTATTTGATCTTTTATAACAAATAATTTTTATAAGAATATTTGCATTTTAAAGGGTAGTTTATTTGAAGTCTAATTTGAAAAAACTGCAACGGATCGTTGCTAAACTTTATCCAAATTCATTTGAAATATTAATATGTTTGTTCCTTTATTATTAATCAGATATCACTTGCAATTTGTAGTTCATATTGACATTAATTCAAAAATAATTCTCATTTAAGAGTCGAGGAATAACCATTCTACATTGGATTTTTGACATTTCGGTTATTATTGTAACCATTGCTGAAGACCTAGAGGAATCGACTTAAAATCAAAAATAGCCATCGATTCTCATCTAATACTTGAGGAATAACAATTCTACATTAGGTTTTTGACGTTTCGATTATTATTGGTAACCATTGCTGAAGACATGGAGGAATCGACTTAAAATCAAAAATAACGATCGATTCTTATCTAATACTAGAGGAATAACCTTATTGCATTCCATTTTTGATGTTTTGACTATTAATGGAAACCTCTACTGAAAATGTGGAAGAATCGACTTAAAATCAAAAAGACTAAATTCTTTTATGGTAAACAACTCAAGCTTGAGTTGTTTGCCATAAAAAATTTAGTCTTTTTGATTTTAAGTCGATTCTTCTACATTTTCAGTAGAGGTTTCCATTAATAGTCAAAACATCAAAAATGGAATGCAATAAGTTATTCCTCTAGTATTAGATAAGAATCGATCGTTATTTTTGATTTTAAGTCGATTCCTCCATGTCTTCAGCAATGGTTACCAATAATCGAAACGTCAAAAACCTAATGTAGAATTGTTATTCCTCAAGTATTAGATGAGAATCAATCGCTATTTTTGATTTTAAGTCGATTCTCTATGTCTTCAGCAATGGTTACCAATAAAAACCGAAACGTCAAAAATCCAATATAGAATGATTATTCCTCAAGTACTAGATGAGAATCAATCGCTATTTTTGGTTTAAAATCGATTTCTCTATGTCTTCAGCAATGGTTACTAATAAAAACCGAAACGTCAAAAATCCAATATAGAATGATTATTCCTCATGTACTAGATGAGAATCAATCGCTATTTTTGGTTTAAAATCGATTTCTCTATGTCTCCAGCAATGGTTACTAATAAAAACCGAAACGTCAAAAATCTAATATAGAATGATTATTCCTCAAGTACTAGATGAGAATCAATCGCTATTTTTGGTTTAAAATCGATTTCTCTATGTCTCCAGCAATGGTTACTAATAAAAACCGAAACGTCAAAAATCTAATATAGAATGATTATTCCTCATGTACTAGATGAGAATCAATCGCTATTTTTGGTTTAAAATCGATTTCTCTATGTCTCCAGCAATGGTTACTAATAAAAACCGAAACGTCAAAAATCTAATATAGAATGATTATTCCTCAAGTACTAGATGAGAATCAATCGCTATTTTTGGTTTAAAATCGATTTCTCTATGTCTCCAGCAATGGTTACTAATAAAAACCGAAACGTCAAAAATCTAATATAGAATGATTATTCCTCAAGTACTAGATGAGAATCAATCGCTATTTTTGGTTTAAAATCGATTTCTCTATGTCTCCAGCAATGGTTACTAATAAAAACCGAAACGTCAAAAATCTAATATAGAATGATTATTCCTCAAGTACTAGATGAGAATCAATCGCTATTTTTGGTTTAAAATCGATTTCTCTATGTCTCCAGCAATGGTTACTAATAAAAACCGAAACGTCAAAAATCTAATATAGAATGATTATTCCTCATGTACTAGATGAGAATCAATCGCTATTTTTGGTTTAAAATCGATTTCTCTATGTCTCCAGCAATGGTTACTAATAAAAACCGAAACGTCAAAAATCTAATATAGAATGATTATTCCTCATGTACTAGATGAGAATCAATCGCTATTTTTGGTTTAAAATCGATTTCTCTATGTCTCCAGCAATGGTTACTAATAAAAACCGAAACGTCAAAAATCTAATATAGAATGATTATTCCTCAAGTACTAGATGAGAATCAATCGCTATTTTTGGTTTAAAATCGATTTCTCTATGTCTCCAGCAATGGTTACTAATAAAAACCGAAACGTCAAAAATCTAATATAGAATGATTATTCCTCATGTACTAGATGAGAATCAATCGCTATTTTTGGTTTAAAATCGATTTCTCTATGTCTCCAGCAATGGTTACTAATAAAAACCGAAACGTCAAAAATCTAATATAGAATGATTATTCCTCATGTACTAGATGAGAATCAATCGCTATTTTTGGTTTAAAATCGATTTCTCTATGTCTCCAGCAATGGTTACTAATAAAAACCGAAACGTCAAAAATCTAATATAGAATGATTATTCCTCATGTACTAGATGAGAATCAATCGCTATTTTTGGTTTAAAATCGATTTCTCTATGTCTCCAGCAATGGTTACTAATAAAAACCGAAACGTCAAAAATCTAATATAGAATGATTATTCCTCATGTACTAGATGAGAATCAATCGCTATTTTTGGTTTAAAATCGATTTCTCTATGTCTCCAGCAATGGTTACTAATAAAAACCGAAACGTCAAAAATCTAATATAGAATGATTATTCCTCATGTACTAGATGAGAATCAATCGCTATTTTTGGTTTAAAATCGATTTCTCTATGTCTCCAGCAATGGTTACTAATAAAAACCGAAACGTCAAAAATCTAATATAGAATGATTATTCCTCATGTACTAGATGAGAATCAATCGCTATTTTTGGTTTAAAATCGATTTCTCTATGTCTCCAGCAATGGTTACTAATAAAAACCGAAACGTCAAAAATCTAATATAGAATGATTATTCCTCATGTACTAGATGAGAATCAATCGCTATTTTTGGTTTAAAATCGATTTCTCTATGTCTCCAGCAATGGTTACTAATAAAAACCGAAACGTCAAAAATCTAATATAGAATGATTATTCCTCATGTACTAGATGAGAATCAATCGCTATTTTTGGTTTAAAATCGATTTCTCTATGTCTCCAGCAATGGTTACTAATAAAAACCGAAACGTCAAAAATCTAATATAGAATGATTATTCCTCATGTACTAGATGAGAATCAATCGCTATTTTTGGTTTAAAATCGATTTCTCTATGTCTCCAGCAATGGTTACTAATAAAAACCGAAACGTCAAAAATCTAATATAGAATGATTATTCCTCATGTACTAGATGAGAATCAATCGCTATTTTTGGTTTAAAATCGATTTCTCTATGTCTCCAGCAATGGTTACTAATAAAAACCGAAACGTCAAAAATCTAATATAGAATGATTATTCCTCATGTACTAGATGAGAATCAATCGCTATTTTTGGTTTAAAATCGATTTCTCTATGTCTCCAGCAATGGTTACTAATAAAAACCGAAACGTCAAAAATCTAATATAGAATGATTATTCCTCAAGTACTAGATGAGAATCAATCGCTATTTTTGGTTTAAAATCGATTTCTCTATGTCTCCAGCAATGGTTACTAATAAAAACCGAAACGTCAAAAATCTAATATAGAATGATTATTCCTCATGTACTAGATGAGAATCAATCGCTATTTTTGGTTTAAAATCGATTTCTCTATGTCTCCAGCAATGGTTACTAATAAAAACCGAAACGTCAAAAATCTAATATAGAATGATTATTCCTCATGTACTAGATGAGAATCAATCGCTATTTTTGGTTTAAAATCGATTTCTCTATGTCTCCAGCAATGGTTACTAATAAAAACCGAAACGTCAAAAATCTAATATAGAATGATTATTCCTCATGTACTAGATGAGAATCAATCGCTATTTTTGGTTTAAAATCGATTTCTCTATGTCTCCAGCAATGGTTACTAATAAAAACCGAAACGTCAAAAATCTAATATAGAATGATTATTCCTCATGTACTAGATGAGAATCAATCGCTATTTTTGGTTTAAAATCGATTTCTCTATGTCTCCAGCAATGGTTACTAATAAAAACCGAAACGTCAAAAATCTAATATAGAATGATTATTCCTCATGTACTAGATGAGAATCAATCGCTATTTTTGGTTTAAAATCGATTTCTCTATGTCTCCAGCAATGGTTACTAATAAAAACCGAAACGTCAAAAATCTAATATAGAATGATTATTCCTCATGTACTAGATGAGAATCAATCGCTATTTTTGGTTTAAAATCGATTTCTCTATGTCTCCAGCAATGGTTACTAATAAAAACCGAAACGTCAAAAATCTAATATAGAATGATTATTCCTCATGTACTAGATGAGAATCAATCGCTATTTTTGGTTTAAAATCGATTTCTCTATGTCTCCAGCAATGGTTACTAATAAAAACCGAAACGTCAAAAATCTAATATAGAATGATTATTCCTCATGTACTAGATGAGAATCAATCGCTATTTTTGGTTTAAAATCGATTTCTCTATGTCTCCAGCAATGGTTACTAATAAAAACCGAAACGTCAAAAATCTAATATAGAATGATTATTCCTCATGTACTAGATGAGAATCAATCGCTATTTTTGGTTTAAAATCGATTTCTCTATGTCTCCAGCAATGGTTACTAATAAAAACCGAAACGTCAAAAATCTAATATAGAATGATTATTCCTCATGTACTAGATGAGAATCAATCGCTATTTTTGGTTTAAAATCGATTTCTCTATGTCTCCAGCAATGGTTACTAATAAAAACCGAAACGTCAAAAATCTAATATAGAATGATTATTCCTCATGTACTAGATGAGAATCAATCGCTATTTTTGGTTTAAAATCGATTTCTCTATGTCTCCAGCAATGGTTACTAATAAAAACCGAAACGTCAAAAATCTAATATAGAATGATTATTCCTCATGTACTAGATGAGAATCAATCGCTATTTTTGGTTTAAAATCGATTTCTCTATGTCTCCAGCAATGGTTACTAATAAAAACCGAAACGTCAAAAATCTAATATAGAATGATTATTCCTCATGTACTAGATGAGAATCAATCGCTATTTTTGGTTTAAAATCGATTTCTCTATGTCTCCAGCAATGGTTACTAATAAAAACCGAAACGTCAAAAATCTAATATAGAATGATTATTCCTCATGTACTAGATGAGAATCAATCGCTATTTTTGGTTTAAAATCGATTT
>JALMQS010000089.1:5220419-5275879 GCA_024734495.1 Forficula auricularia
AAAAAAATTGAAATTATTTTTGGAATTCGATACGGTCTCTACATATTTTAGTTTTTGGAAATTTTTTTAAAAGGTGGACTGTTCTGAGCTAGAAACCTGATACAAAAGTGTGGCAGGTAGCTTATTTATATAAACTTGAATATCAAATTTCAGCTTATAGCTCTACAACCAAACTGTAGTTGATTTGAATTTTCCTAATTTCCTGAGTTAATCGAAAATTCTGATTCTAAAAAATTCAATCAGCTCTTCATTTCGAAAATTTAAACAATTCGGTACTATAGCAAACTGTACTATCTCAAACTGTAGACACACACACCGAGGCATTTTCAGAGATTACGTGAAGTCATTCCAAAAACTAGGCTAAGTTCCGTTCTTTTTAATATTATTATTATTAAATATTTCCATCATTTCTAGTATTAATATTTTTCTATTTTTTTTTTAATTTAAGAACTCTTATGATTAGATAAGATTGAATTGCGGCCTCTTAAAATTCATTCTGAAATTAAAAGTTTTTATAAAGAAAAGTAAATTATATATTTTTTTAATAAATTTTATACTTGTTTAAAAGTAGTTGTTTAATTTTAATGTTGGTGGGTTATTAATTAAGTCAATATTACGCGCAAATCACTAAAAAATTTTAAAAGATTTATAATTCAAATTCAATTTTATCACAGAATTCCAATGTTTTTTAATGTAAACAATATTTTATTAAACAAGGAAATATGATATATGTAGGTTTATTATTTGTTCATTGGAACTGGTTTCAATAAAATCAAACATTATCATTTTGACGATGGTATTAAATAAAATGAACGATCAAAATATTTAAAATATCGAGATTTTCAGATAAAAGATATGATTTAGAAGATATTAAAAATGAAAAGTGAAATTTATTTGAATTGAATTAATAAAATATTTTTGAAAATTTATTTGTTTGTTATCAACAAATTGGGTTCTTTGGGAAATGACGAGAATGAGAACATCTATGATAAATTTCAAGGGTGGAAAAAAGTTTATTTTTAATTTTATTTTTACTTAATATAACGTTATAGGGTTCAATAGCTGGAATCATTTGGGAACTCACTTCCATATAAAACCCCATTAAAATCCGGTGTGATATTTAACGTTTTCTAACACCAGGTATGGTTAGGACGGTTTTTTCAGAATGTGTATCATCAGACTCCTGAATTCCAAATGACAAGATACCCAGGAACATGGAGTCATAGGACATTCCTTCTAGAGTTAAATTGTTTGTATTTACAAAGTGAAGAACATTAGATTTTAGAGCTTTCTACCTACAAAACTTTCTTTTCAAAAATGAAAAAAAATATAGGTTAATATATCTTTTTTTTAATGATTTTATCGATATTTTAATCCGTTGTTGATAAAATCATAAACAAATAACAAGTGTTTCTTGAATTTCACTTTTAAAATGATTTGGCTTTTTCTATTTATTTTAAAACCCACTATTATAAATATTATTATTATTTTTGTGATTTTTCGGGTAAACTCCTTCGTATACAATTGATAAAACAAATTAATTAATGTTCAAAAAAATTTTAATCCAAATTTAAAAGGTCAAATGACTAGTTTCGCCAAAGTTTGACTCATCAGATATTTTTTAATTACAAAAGATTTAATTTAAAAAGATAGCAATAGAAAATGAAAAATAACTTGTTGAAAAAACTATACAGAAAATTATCCAGCTATCTACATATTAATGAATTATTCACGACAAACGAAAGTTATGAACTTGTATACGAAGGAGTTTGCCCGAAAAATCACAAAAAATAATAATTTCTAACTCCTAAAAATGTAATTTGTTTTATAAATATGATTACATTATGAAAATTTATACATAAATTAAAAATAGTATTTAACTGGGATAAAAAAAAATTAAATTGAAAGTTTTTTGCCGAGAGTAGCAGATATTGAATTTTATATATTGAAGGAGACAACAAAGAGTGTGTCTTCTGCTGGAATTATAAATTGTATTATATTATATTTATATATATTATATTTTACGATTATATCGTTATAAATAAATAAAATTTATAATTCCAGCAGAAGACACACTCTTTTATTGTCTCCTTCAATCGATTAAAAAAACTTTGAATAGATTATGTCACAAATCAGCTGCGAAGCCCGCATTCGGTGGGCATCTTGCTGACCAGGGGCTACACCCTCTGACTCTACAGTGGGTTTTAAAATAATAATTTAAATTTCCTAATTTTAATAAAGGAGTCAGATCAACCAAGTGGTTAAAGAGCCTTCTAATCAAGCTAGCGCGGGTTCAAGTCCGACTCGCTGGAAATATTTGACCGGCTATAATCTGATTCCTTCAAGGGAAGGCAATGCCTATTGATCTTTGAAATACAGCGAGAATTAATCAGCCCCTGCTGAAAAAAAGAAACCCTATCGAACGAATATAGTTAACCCCGACAAACCTCTCCAAGACGCTCACCTGTACCAAGCGGATCAATGCATATGTCCATATATGAAAGAATTACATTGTGAGGATAGTCTCCATATTAATCGCCGACGCTAGGAATTCAGCTCCGGCACTTGAAGAAGAATTTTACTAAATTTTATTTGTCAAGAACTATTAGTGGGTTTTAAAAATTAAAAATCACGTCAGAGTCGTCGCGCAAGCTATTCTAGTTGCGCATAGATTTTTTATTAGAACACCTCTAAACTTAATTGGGTTCCGTAGTTGACTTCTTTAAAGGGGTATCTAATTTTTATAGAACGTATACCAAATTTTGAAAAATTTTCACTTTTTCCTCCCTTTTTAGTATTATCATGTTATTTAATTATTTATTTATGTAAAGTAGATGAAAATTTAAAACATTTAAAAAAATGTAAAAATTCTAGGTAGATTTCACAAAAATATAAATATAATTTTTTTTTTTTTTTTTTTTAATTTGGTCTCTCACCTCGGGGGTCAGATTTTAGCCGGATGCCTCGAGCCGGATTCGAACTCGGGTCCTCTTGGTTAGCTGCTGACATGCTACCGCCTAGCCTACCCGACCCCCCTAAATATAAATTATTTTGATTATTTGTGTTGATCGATTAATTGGTTGAACAGTTGTTATAGGAAGTAAGGAGTCATATCTTTTATGTAGATAATTTATATTTTACGACCAACGTTTCTTGTCAACTTTGCTGACTTATTCAGGGCTCAAATAACTAACTTCCTTTCTGCATATTTGCTCATTTTTATAATTATTTTTTCTTAGTAAACATATCAAGGCAAGTCATCAACATCAATTAGATTGAAAAGAAAATTTTCAAAATGACAAATATACAGCGAAATTAACTATTTGAGCCTCTGAAGAAGTCAACAAAGTTGGATTCGAAACAGTTAGCAATAAAATAGAGAATTATCTGCAGTAAAAGACATAGTTCTTATTTCCCTGCAACAACTTTAGCAGATATCTAAATATAAATCTACCTACCAAGAATTTTTGTGTTTTTTTTAATTTTAAAATTTTTGCATTGCATTATTAAAATAGTGTTTCACCAAGCACCTACACTATTCTCCCTTAACAAAATTTATTTGTGTACTATTTCTAACCTTATCTTGAGTATGAGACACAGGAAAGAGTACTTCGCCATGCCCCAAAGTCACGCCATTAATTTTTATTTCAGGTATAACTTTTTTATTTAAGACAATAAAAATATACGTTATTATTCAAAATAAGTTTAATCAAACGACCGAATATTCATAGAAATGAGTATGCACACCCTATGTAGGTAATCTAGAAAACTTCAAGTACTTTGTATCTAACCTCTATCTGAACTTGAGATGATTTATCACTCCCCTTTATTTTCTCAGCTTTCTTGCTTTCTTTGTTAAACAATCTTCTTTTCCTTATTTCCCTTCTAGAGTTGTCGAAGATAAAAAGACCAGGTTTTTTCTTGATCGGTGACCAAAAGATTAAAAGTGTATATTCGTCTCAAGTTAATAATCGGATTGTTCTTTTACTGAACAGAGCTCTAAGTTCAACCTCTCCCTTTTGAAGTAGAAGTATTCAATATGCATCAAACACGAATTGGCTGGTGCTGGCTGGAATGAATTTTACCCAAGAAGCACACAGAAGGGCCCAACCAAGTCCATCGCATCGTCGGCAAATTGGTATTGTTTGCCCTTCTTGGTTGGTAACAATTCCTAACCTCAAGATAAAGAGAGAATTCAAATATTTATTTCATAATATTGTCCCAAGAAATGCTGATATATTTTAATATGAAAAAAAATGCTTAATTAATCTACACCTATATATATAATATATACACTATATATACAAGAATTGATTCATGTAATAGTATTTAGTATAAAGAAAGGATAAGTTGTAGGTTAAGTAATTTGTATATATGGATCAGTGGTCGTTAGTTACTTTTCAACCAGAGGATGCTTTCAAAAAATGTCCTTAATTTTTTGAAATTTATTTTAATCTTCGCTTTTCTTTTTGCAAATTTCATCGAAGTACGTCATCATTTTTTGTTATTTTACTTTAAAATAAATTTATATATTGATGTTCCAAACGGATACCGGCTTTGTGGGTAGGGGATGAATAAATTTTAGACTTAAACTCCACACTCTGAGATTGAAACTAATCATCTCACAATGAGCTTCAGCTCTGCTCCCAAAGAAAATTTTAAATTTTCCTCATTTGCCAAGTATAAAAGTTTTTACGACTTGTCAAATAGCACTCTGCTATCAATCTTATGGATGCTGCCTTAGAAATGACCATATAAAGATTCCTGAATCATCTTCTTGTTTATCCTTTACTTTATATCCAGTCGCAAAGCATGGTAAGACAATCCACGTGCCAAGGGACTCAAGCATTCTAAAGATTTTATAGAACCTATGATCTCATTGAAGCCAAATTGTAGCATTCCACTGGGTTGAATTTTAGTGAACATCGATTTACCAAAATTATCTGGGGTCTCGTCGAGAGGCCAAAAAGTGCCATTTTTTGGAAGTGCGTGGGGATGGATGGATGGATGGATGGATGGATGTTATCGTTTTTTTCGAGTTTCAAGTTGAGTTGTTTAGGCAGTAAAAACTTCCAGTCTTTTTGACTTTAAGCTCGATCTTCTTCAACGTACATCAGTAGAGGCTGGCCATTGATGGTCAAAACATCAAAAATGGAATGCAATAAGGTTATTTCGCTAGTATTAGATAAGATCGATTTTGATTTTAAGCCGATTCCTCCATGTCTTCAGCAATGGTTACCAATAATAATCGAAACGTCAAAAACCTAATGTAGAATTGTTATTCCTCATGTATTAGACGAGAATCGATCACTATTTTTGATTTTAAGTCGATTCCTCCATGCCTTCAGCAATGGTTACAAATAATAACCGAAACGTCAAAATTCTAATGTAGAATGATTATTCCTCGACTATTAAATGAGAATCGATATTGTTTTTGAATTAAAGTCAACATGAACTACAAATTGCAAGTGATATCTTATTAATAATTAAGGAATAAACATATTATTATTTCAAGTGAATTTGGATAAAGTTTAGCAACGATCCGTTGCAGTTTATTTTGTATTAATTCTATTTTAATAGTCCTCAGCGAGAACAATTTTTATTCGACTGAAACTCGTCTAGACTTGCCTGTGATATGCTTGAACTGGAAGATATACTATCAGGCAGGGACTTCAAACCTTCTATCCGAGTCCTTTTCGGAAAAATCATATTATAAATGCCCCTTAAAAACTTGCAACAATTTAATTTAATTTCGAGAACTAATATAATTAATAATAAATAATATTACTTTTAAAAGCAAAAAATTTTTTGATAGAAATAATTATTTGAAACAACGGATAATAATTTGAAAATTTAAAGATCCTCCTGAAATTTTGAATTCGATATTTATGAAAATACTCTAAATATTTGAAATTTTCGGGATGTGCCGCATCCACAGGATCCATAGACCACTGATACGTATTGTAAATATATAATTGGTTTCTCGAAAAACGTCTTTAAGATTTCAATGAAAATCCTGCAGTAGATGATTTTTGGAGTCGATGAAATCCATCTGTCAGGGGTATTAATTATTTAATTTTTAATTTTAAATTATCTTAATAAAAAAATATATATGGCTAGTATCTAAAGCAAACATTACTTCTAATCTACCATATAAGTAAATAACATCCCAATATCTCCATAGAACAACGCTCGAGCTTCAGCTATCTGAGCGTGAAAATTTCGAACAAAAGAAATTTAAGAGAAGAAATAAAAAATAATGTTCATTTAAACCCCAACTTACTCAAAGAAACAAACTATATTAATTTTTTATAAATCTTTCTAGATATACTGAAGATGGATACTTGATAGTATCCGAAACGTCCAATTAATCTAATTAAAAAATAATAAAGGACACAAAATATATCCTACTTTAAATAATTTCTTTAATTTTTCCAGTTTCAAATAATTAAATATGTGTCAAAAAATGTTATTGATTGTTTAATAAATACAAATCTAATTAATAAAGTAAAGGAGTGTAGTTTCACAATGAATGAAATAAAACTCAAAGAGATTTATACAGACTCAATATATTTCGGATTATTAGTCCATCATCAGGAGTTTACATGGAAAGTTTTTGAGTTTTATTTCATTCATTGTGAAACTACACTCACCTTTACTTTTTTAATTAATATCATGTTTCACCTAAAACCCACCACTTTCCCTAAGTAAAAAAATATTTTATAGAAATATCTATAAACGTTAATTAATATTCAAGAAGTTTGAAGAAAAATTCTTCTTTTATCAATGGTAATTTGAAGTAAGATAGTTGTTTTTAAAGCAAAGTTTTTTAAAAATTTCAAATTTCTATTGAAAAGCGAAAATTTCTTTAAAATATCTGGAATTTTAATAAACGTTTCTAGATTGTTTTATAAAAGACTTGTATTCATTTATAATTATGCGTTTATAGATATCTCTATAAAACTCCATAAATTAATTCTTATAAGTTGATAAATTTAATTTTCTTTGTTTAAAATTAGATTTATTTATTTTATTTTCGACAAACATCAAATTCTCTAGACTAAATAAAATAAAAAATCTCTATTCTATATCACTTGGCGTAATTAGTTAACTGAAACTAAAGCAGAAATGCTTGAAAGTATAATCTTGTCGCTAGATTTTGCCCTGGATAGAATTAGAAATCTTGTCATGTATTCTAAAATGACATGCCTAGATTATTCTGAAGCTCCAGCCAAAGAGCAGACGAGGCGAGATTTACGCTCCGTTTGGATTCGGGGACTCTCTTTCCCTAGATGAGGCATTTTTCACTTCAGCCCAACCAGCCCTTTGCTTTGCAAAACTCCTTCCTATATATATATATATATATATATATATATATATATATATGTACGTATATATATATATATATGCATATATATGTACGAAATATATAAAAGCTAAGCCGTCATAGAAATACAACATTCAAGCTGCGCTAGAAACAAAAACAACCGAATAAATGTCAATTAGAACGGAGACAAATTGCATTTGATCCTGTTTGAGTGACTCATTTAATTTCAAAACATAATATAGAATTATATTGTTGCTTAATTATCACTTCTACTCATCTGACACTTTAATTCGTCACAGAGAAAAAGAGATAGCATCATGCAGAAGAACTTGGACTAAAACCACACAATGGTATTTACATCAATTTCTGCTTCATTTTATAAACACCAAAGAGACCCTGTTTTAATCAGACTGTCATTTTATATTTGCATAAAATATCACAAGATGAAACGATTTAGTTCGCCGAAAGTAGAAGAGTTGATGATTAATAAGGAGCAATTAAATGAATGTTATCAACTCCTCCTTATTGTATTATATATCTTGTAATAAACGAAATCAATCTATGCCATATATTGTTAGAATGCCATAACAATGATAGAAAAAAGTTTAAAATTTATGGCAGCCTAGATAATACATATATTGATCAACTCTGAAAAATTTTATAATTTATTTATACAAGGTGGGGCATAAAGATATACCCATTTTAAAGAGGTATAAAAAAATAAAAAAATTGAACTAGAAAAAAACTGAATATATTTTTGAAAAGAACATAAAATATATATTTTTTAATGTGTTTTAAACATTATCAGACATAAAAAAGGGGGGGCAAAAATGAAAATTCTAGCCCTTTCCACCAAACTCAACCAAATGTTGTATACATAGTCCTGTGGGCCCCAAAAAGACTAGAAATGCAAAAAGTAACCAAATTTGGTATACATAGTTTGGTCAAGTTTCTAGCCTTCTGGGAGTCCACAGAATATGTATACAAAATTTGAGTTGAGTTTGGTTGAAAGGGTTAGAATTTTACATTTTTGACCCCCCCTCCCCTTTTTTTTTCGTCTGATATAATGTTTAAAACACATTCTAAAAAATATATTTTATGTTCTTTTCAAAAATATATTCAGTTTTTTCTAGTTAAATTTTTTCATTTTTTATACCTCTTCAAAAATGTGGTAGATCTGTATGCCCCATCCTGTATTTTTAAAATGAATAGGGATTGTTTGTTTAATCGTATCCATAATTTAATTAGTAATCGTAGTAAAATGTGGTTCTTTATAAATTAGAAAAGAGAAATTCAGCCAGTAAAGAGAAGTCTATGTCGAATAAAAAACTCACAATTGCAGAATTGCTTTATAAAAATCTATGGGCAAAGAGCCCTTAATTTCTAGACAGATTGCATAGGGATAAGTAATGAAAATTGTTCAATTTTAAATTGACGTTGCCCAAATTTAGCAGGCGTATTGATTGTAGCATTTGAATGGCCAATTTTACCATATTTGACACCCTGTTTTCAATAAAAAAAATGTATTTTATTAAATGATAATAATATTATTAGTGAAATTTGTTAAATTTAAATATATTTTGTCTCAAGTCATTTACACAAGGGTCGTCGATCTTAGTTAAATCGTTAGTCTACTATTATATTAATTTTTTGGTTAAAAATTTTTGTTCACTTTTGAGACTACGCCATATAACTAGTGAGCATACCATGTACACATTTTATATGTTTTTTTATAATTTTGTGTTAAATAAAAAAACATAACAACTCTGTAAGCACTCAATGTATTGATTGTACTATAAGAACCAATTATTAGTTTATTTACATAATTTATTTTGTATTGTATTGATTTTCATACATTTTATGCTCATTACAACTCATTAGAACTGAAGATGGCATTATATAATTAAAACCCAGGAAGTTTTTTATTCGACAAAGGCTTCCTTTACTAACTTTTTAAGGAGAGAGGTATTGGTTCAAAATGAAACATTTTTTAAAAAATAAAAAATTAGGTAAAATTACGAGGTGGGCTTCCTTTACTGGCTGAATTCCTCTCTTTCATAATTTATAAATTTTTGGACAGCCATTTCTCCGTTATCAATGTGGTTCTTTGTTGTTTGTTTTAATTACAAAAGAGAAAATTAATGTGTTTAAATATAATAAAAATTGAAAAAGACAGAATATTTCACATAATAATAATAGACAATTGAGTTGAGAAATAAGTCGCATAAGAAGTCGCAATTAAAGTGACGAAACGTACGTCTTATTTAATATAAAAATCTGAAATTAATTTATTTATCCAATTTCCTACGATATTGTAAAGTAATATGAATATTTGCATTTATATAACTTAATTTAGATCTATTCAGTTAAATTTAAAAGACCTGTGTTTATTGTTGTTTAACTTTTTTTTTTGGCTTTTCGGCCTTTCTAGCCATAAGCCTAATTGCACGATACTAGTTATATTTTTTTTTTAAATTTGATCTCCACCTCGGGAATCAGATTTTAGCTGGATGCCTCGAGTCGGATTCGAACCCGGGTCCCCTGGTTAGCTCGTTGTCATGCTACCGCCTAGCCTATTCTTGCCCCCCCCATTGTTATTTAACTATTTGTTAATTTTCTTCTACTCTAACTAAAACCAAATGAGCGAGCTGAGTTGAAGGTCCGGTAATAGTTATATTCCGTCCATAGGGACCTTGCAGAAAAGACCAGAATCCCGCGGGGTAAAGAAAAGGTGATGGAAAAAGGGAAAGAGAAGGAAGATAAATCTGGTGACGCTAATGATCGGGAAATGGGAAATGAAAAAGGCGCTTTTTCCTATTAAGAAAACAATATATTATTTCGATTTAAAATATTGCTGCTATTGAATCGTCTTTTATGAACTATTGAATATCGCAAAACCAAAAAATGTCAGGAAAATCAGTATAAAAAAATATTTTAGAATCAAATTTCTATTTAAATTTTGTCGAGGAGTGTTCTATTCAAGGAAAAAACTTGCGCGCCTTGTATCTATGCAACCAAATCGACAGTATTGGCGAGTCTACCACAGCTATGCAGGGCGGAATTGTTTGAGAATAAATTCTTCGACTAAATTTAAATGATAAGAATAATAATGACAAATTAAGATGTGTATCATTTTAAATATTCATTCTAAATCAGGGTTGTCCAATCCGTGTTCTGCGGGCCGCATGCGGCACAGCACTGCAATGAGTGTGGCCCAACATAAAATCAAAAAACATTGAGATTTATATGGAGAGATACATTTATTACCTTTTTCGAAATTTGATTGTACATTTGTACAATACTGTGAAGCTTTTTTCAAGAATAAAATTCACTAAAAACAAAATTATAAGCTCAACTATATAAGATAAAAATAAATAAATAATGAAGTTTCGAATATTTAAAAATTCTCTTCTTCTCATATTTTCATTTTCTAAAATATTTATTATTTCAGTAATTTATATGCTACGACACTAACCAAGTCTATAGTTATCATTCTAGTATGCAAGGAGACAAGGAATTGGGGTTTTCTAGAACAATCACAATTAATTGATAATTTCTCGCCTGGACTAAAACTTGTCAGGACTTGTCTTTTAGATCTTTGCACGTTCTTACATGTCAATAGATAATGGATAGTCAGGGATTATTATATCCGTGACACTTTTAAAAAATAAATTATCATTCCTCATATCCTTCTTTAATCCCATTCGATTTAAACCAGGACTGTCCAACCCGTGGCCCAATATAAAGTCATAAAATTCCTTAAAACATTGAGATTTATATGTAGATACTGGAAAACACACAACAATTTGGCCTGATAATTTTTTTTCTCTAAAATAAGAAATCTGAAAATCTACTGTGAAGTTTTCGAAAAATAAAAGTGTTAATTTTAAATTTTGAATCTGGAACTAGATTTCAAGATTTCCGAAAAATAATCATCATTTTGGTCTATTTTCGACTCCATTTTCATTAGAAATAAATTTTCTACTTGCAAACTTTCTGATTGAATGTTCTAGAACAGGGGGCACCAAACTACGGCCCGAGGGCTACATCCGGCCCGCGGATGCAGATTTTGTCCGGCCCGCGGAGAGCTAGCATACTTGAAAACTCGCTTTAGAGAACATATTTTTTTATAGCAAATTAAATTTCAGTTTACTGAAGTATTCTAATTTTATGTTGAATAATTATTAATATTATGACATCTACATTGATATTTTTTTTTGGTTTTCGGTTTTCTAGCCATAAGCCTACATTGATATGGTCATGGGTTTAACTATTCATACCATTGTTGTAGGCTTATTGTTATTGTTTTTGTGATAAGTTGGATAAAGAAACACATAATTGTAATGAGTAAAAGACATGTATAATATGCAGAAAAATTTAACTTCAGTATATAGCACAATTCAATGTTATTGAAATGATCCAACTAACATTTTTATACATTTTAAATAAAAACATAACTTATAACAATATATAATGACATATGAAATACTAATGAGATTTATGTAATTGAGATTTTCCACTGACAATAGTTTGTAGTTGGTTAATATTTCGTCGTTTGAAAGATTTAGCCAACTAAATAAGATAATAATTATTTTATACCTTTTAGTGTATTTTATTTGTTTCATTTAATTTTTTGAAAGTCGGTTTTTATTTTTTTCTTAAAAATTTTTTAATTTTAAATTCAGATAAAAAGGTCGATTTTAATCGAAGCCAAAATAAAATAAAATTGAAATAAAACTTAATTTATATTTTTACCAAAGTATATTTGACCCGCTATGGCCATCATCAAGACGTATCACTGGGCACACAGTTTTGAATGTAGTTTGAATTAAAAATAATATTAATATACACCGAGGTTCTTTCGTTGACCCTTTTAAATCCTGAAGAAGGAGGTACAATTCTTCGAATTGTCGGATTTTTTAAGAGAATGAAATTGATATTCTAATAAATTATTTTATAGAAAAAATACTTTTAATTAATTAAATTGGCAAATTCTAATATATAATCATATTTACAATGATCTTTTTGTGGGATTTAAAAGACAAATTAATTAATTATTAAAAAGAAATTGAATAAAAATCTAATTATAAATTTTTACCGAGACAACCACCTGTGAATAATTATTTCAATTAACAAAAAACCCATCAAAAACAACTTAGCCGAAGATGAGACGGTGACGGATCGAAATGTCAACGCAAAAATCTCCTAACCTGTGAAGTTCATCCAAATCGTTAGAGTCGTTTTTGAGAAACAGATTCTAGTTATATATAGAGAATTGCTCATTTAATATAATAATTATATTTTTAAAAGATCCTTTTTATATAAATCCTTAAATGAATTAGTTGTGTAGTATTTGTTGAAGATGTTTTTAAACTTTTTTTATAAATTTTTAAATATAACACGGATGAACATTTTGGAATTTGCGGGATGCGCCGGATCCACAGCATCCATGGACCGCGTGCCACTGATATAGGTATTTATATTTGACATATTTAGGGTACATGTGTATGTTTATTTTCATCAAGCAGAGGATAACCTCTTTGTTGTTTCTCTAGTAAATTCAACACCTCTGCTCTTTTCAATCAAAACGCCAGAGTTTCGCCTACATTTTTTTTTTTTTTTTTTTTTATTAAAATAGTTTGAGACGTATTTGATGATATTTAGAAAAAACTCTTTTTTCATTGACAATAACAATACTTGATCATACCCTTTTGGTGAACGGTAAAGTAATTAAAGCGACCATATCAAAGATCTTATTGAATATGTTTATTTCGTTGTCAGAAGAAAAATACGAGCTTTTTCAAAAAACTACCTTGTAATAAAAAACATGTCCACGCATTGAATATTTAATTTAGTCGCTGGCAGAATTTTACACCTCATGTTAGCTAAATCTTTAATTCCAATTTTCTCATTGTTCATATAACATAGCGGAAAGAGTAATGTTAAAATACTCATATGTTCTTTGAAATTCTTAAAAACTAATTTCTTTTTAATTTTTATTAAAATAATCACAAAATAAAAGCTTCAACAGCTTCATTAGTAAGTAATTATTTATTTATTTATTTTTGAATCAAGCAGAGGATAACCTCATTAATTGGTTCCTTAAGAATAAGTCAAATCTGCATACTCTCGCCAAACTGAATTTGCTTTTGTCATTTTTCATAGTACCTACATTGATTTTATTTGCAATAAATGTGACATATCATACATCACTTTTTCGTTCAAACATAAACACGATAGATCGTATAATCCCGGGTTTGAAGGATAAAAAATTGCATGAAAAAAGCGAAAAAAAAAAATTCAAAACTGGTTAGAGATGGTTTACCAGTGTAATAAAAAGACGGCCATGCAGACTGAAAAAATTGGTCATGATATTATTACATGCTTGCAATAATGCTAGATTTGCCAGAATTCTTTCAATTATTATTATTATTACAGAAATTGCCTTATTCTTTAGAAATTTCTAGGCTCGATGCTGCATACATATGTAAGTGTATGAAATTTAATTTTTTACCTTCACATTTATATTCTATAGAATATAAAGTGAAGTATTGCGATTGCCTGCCTAGGTCCTGACTCTTTGAGGGCTTGTATCTCAGAAAGGAAAAAAGTTAATTTCATTTTGTGACATCTAGATGGAAGGAATCGATGCCCTTAATAGTTTGAAACCGGATTTAGGACATAAAACCGGATATTGTGGTCTCCAGAGGCCAAAAAGTGACCAAAAATCCATTGGTCAGTGCGTATGTACGTATGTACGTAAGTATGAATGTACCCCCCTGCGTTTCGCAACCATAAGTCTCAGAGCTACGAAATTCGAAACTTAAGCTCGATATAGGCTAGAAGGAGTACAGCAAGCTTTTGGTTGAAATCGGAATACCGGAAGTTGACATTTACATGAAAGATTTTTCGTTTTTTTTTTATTTTCTCAAAAACGGCACTAACGATTTTTTTTTTAAATTGGTGTACTTATCAAGTGTCATGAGTTATTAGTCGTGTATAAATTTTAATCCGATTGAAATAAAGGAAGGGGGTGTAAATTAGGAGTGTCGCGATGATTTCAAATAAGTGAGAATTTGAAAGTCATGTGGTGATCACACCAGTTGATTTTTTCTTTTTAATCTAACCTGAGTTATATTCAACCAATAGACAAAATAATAACCATTTCAAAAGAATGTAATATCCTCAAAAATTCATTAAAAAGAAAATGATAAGTTTTGAAAATTATTTTCTTCTACATTTCAAACCTTTTTATTAAAGAGAATGAGTAAAAAAAAGTTTCAGGAGAATTCAATACCAGACTATTCGCCTGCCCTCATGGCTGTACCTAGAAAAAATATAGTATGATTGTAGAAACTTACCTTTACCCCTAATTCGATTCTCATCTTCACGCAGCTAGTAGGAATACTCAACTAACATTCGAACTTATAACTTTGTTTTCCACTTATTTTATAAAAGGTTCTTCCGAAAAAGGGCACTATTTGGTAATTAAAGACAGACGATGTTTAATAAACTATGAAAATTTAGAGTTAAAATATCAATAGAAGCGGCATTGTGAAAACAAACCAAGCAAAATAATAATAATAATAATTTTAATAATAAAGCCATTTAATTTGATTCAAAAATTGTTAAAAAGATAATTGTAAAATTTGGTGGATTTTGGATGAGGAGGCAAAATAGCGTTGATGATTTTTAATGAAAAATCATATAATTTGATTAAAGAAGTTGCAAAAAATATTAGGGGGTTGATTTTAATTAATTTAGGGTGAGATATTGTTAACTGAATCCATTTCCATACAGTCTAATGAATTTCAATCAAGCCTGAACAGAGAGTAACATGTGTAATGATTCTCTTAGCCAAAGTTCGCTCTCAATTCAAGTTGCCTGTCCGGGAGTCACATGTGAAATGATTCTTTTAGTAAGTTCGCTCTCCTTATATCGCAGCTCAAGAGGTGACCCAAGAAGTATAAAAATTCAACCCCTCTCCTACATGATTATAAATAATTTTAGGGGCCAGGTTGTATGGTAAAGTCAAGTAGATGGCCACATCAGAACACATCAGCTTATTTCTTTTTTGAACAAAATAAAGGGAGAAATTCTCCCGAAACTTTGGGCTTTTAAATAGACGTGTTTTGGATTGTTTTTTATAAAAGATTTGTATTTTTTCATTTATTTAAACAATCAATATTTTTTTCTTTTTCTATATTTTTATATAATTTATTTGTTTGAGACTATAGTTTCGAAGGTTTAACCTTCATCATCCTTCTTTTAATTAGAAATATGTTGTCTGTTATTTCTCATGGGTTCACTTACCCTATTGGATATAGCTAGCCACATAACATAAGATTACAATAAATAAGATTGGAGTAATTTTTAGAGACGGACTGATAAGTGAATTAAGTGGATATCGATGAGGCAGTCCAAAAAAAGAATGCAATGGGATATATATCGGTCAAACTAAACGGCGCACTGGTGAGAGATTACGAGAACACGAGCTTTCGGTTTCAAAAACCATTAAAAATAACACAGCTTTAGCAATTCATGCCCAGGAAAAAAAACATAATTTTAACTTCAACAATTGTAACATTTTATTCCAAGAGAATAATTATTTTAAAAGAAAAATCCTGGAAATGATAGCTATAAAAAATCTCTTGCCACGCGCCGTAAATTACAGAACGGACATAATAGACCTGAGTATTTGTTGGGACGGCATAATTGGTGATCTAAAACTTGTATAGTTAAAATATAATAATGTAAATATGTAAATAATTGTAAATAGTAAATTCGTAATTTAGTTTAGAAACTTGTCAAACCTTTTTAGGATTTATGATGAAAAAAAAGAAAAAATAATAATGAAATAAAATAAATAAATAAATAATTTATAAAAAGTTTGTATATATATATATGTATAAAGTATAATTAAAGCAAAATACACATTGTTGTACTGTATAAATAAAATAATTATGCGCACAACCGCTTTGCGCACGGTTTATCTGGGAGGGGATTTGGCTAATGATATATACTTATATCAAAATTTTGCAAATCATTACTACATTATAATTCTGCTGAGAATGAAATACAATATATTATTGTTACTGCCACTGAAAGAGGAGACAGAGGGGAATGTCGCATTGGATTTCCTTCACTGACTTTTCAAAGTGAGTAGAATGTTTTTGATTAAAAAATTGTATATAATTATATATTGGTTGTATTTATAAAAAAAAATTTGTGATGATCTTGTTTGTAATGATGGCCAAGTCCCATTTTGATTGATTACAGACCCTGAAGAAGGAGGGAATGGCCTCCGAAACGTCGGTTTTATGAATAAAAAGATAGTGTAAATTATCTTCTTCTTTTTTGGACTGCCTCATCGATATCTACTAATACAATAATTTTTTTCAATTAGAAGAGTTTAGAAAAAAATTAAAGAACTGGATTTGTCATAGCTGTTTTTTCGGGAGCAAATATTTTTCTTTTTTCTAGTTTAGCACCTGAGTTGGAAGAAGAGGGGTTGGTTTAGCAACGATCGTTGGGGTGAAGGGTTGGACCATCCAGGGGCAGGCAAAGTCGAAACGATCCCAGCCGCTCTTGTTCGCTTACGACCAGAGAAAACTCTCACCAGGCGAGAGAATAAAAGTTCAACAGGAGAAAAACTCAAGGCTGAAATGATCCACACTGCCGGAGACCGAGACAAAATAGTAAAACGGACTCTCGCTCGACAAATACCAGGCAAACGGCCAATCTAAATAAATGAATAATAATTATTTGTTACCGTACTAGCGGATAAAGAGAGAATCATTTAGAAAAACGAGAAAAATTAACATACGAGTATAACTTAGATGTATTTTCTTGAAAATAAAAATAGAACCTGGATTTCACCGAATTTGCCTTTTTTGTTCTTTGCTCTTTTTGGAATTTAAGATAGTTGTTTCACCATATGGGTTTTCTTAGGATTTTTTGAAATTTAAATAATTTAAATACTTCTTTATACATTGCACTATATGGGATATCGAATAGTTTAGATACATATTTAATTATGTAAATAATTGTTATTGTAAATATTTTAAAGTCAAAAAACTTATATTATTGTATTGTTTTGTAAATAGCCTTAAGTCAAAAGTTATATTTTTATTTTTGTTTTTGTAAGTAGTCAGAAAACTTATATTTGATTGTTTTTATTGTGTATATGTAGTTATCCGGAGAAATTGTAAGTTCAATGGAACTTTATAATTTAATGAACATGTCTTGGTCATTTATCAAAGATATTAATAGACAAGTTTATATTGCATGTAGGAGGGCTTTGTCCCCTCGGGAGTCGAACCCAAGCACTAGCACGCCTTCCGGGCAACTAGTCCAGACCCTTGAGACACTTACCTCCAAACATGCAATATATAACGAAAGCCACTCATTTTCACTCCATTCAACTCGATTGGAATAGTAAAAATTAATGCTTAACTGAAATAAAGATTCAGCATCGGACCAATGCGAAGGCAAACCTATGTAAAGAATTGAGTATCTATTTGAGAAAGAAAGATTGAGTTTTTCTCAAAATCAACTTGTGACATGAATCAATTAATTTTATGAACATGTTTTGGTCATTTATCAAAGATATTAATAGATAAGTTTATATTGCATGTAGGAGGGTTTTGTCCCCTCGAAGTCGGACCGCAAGCACTAGTATGCTTTCCGAGGCAACTAGTCCAGACCCTTGAGACACTTACCTCCAAACATACAATATAAACTCATCGTGTATCTTTGATAAATGACAAAACGTGTTCATAAAATAATTGATTCATGTCTGGAGACTGAATTTTGAAAAACTCAATCTCTTCTCAAATAGATCTCCGATTCCGCATACGTTGCGTGTCCGATAGCTATCTATTTCAGTGCATTAATTTTACTATTCCAATCGAGTTAGAATGGAGTGAAAATGATGGCTTTCGTTAATTGCATGTTTGGAGGTAAGTGCTCAGGTCATAGATTACTGATGCTCGAGTTCAACTATTCAGCTCATTTTCCATGCAATATAAACATCTATTAGTATCTTTGATAAATGACCAAAGTATGTTCATAAAATTAATTGATTCATGTCACAAGTTGATTTTGAGAAAAAACTCGATCTTTCTTTCTCAAATAGATACTCAATTCTTTTATAATTTAAGTTACAATCCTATTCTCATGCCATTGTTATTTTATTGTCAAATAAATGTGCTTATTGCTCGTTGGGGCAGATTGCCTATCTAAAGTGGAGATTAAAAAAAAAAAAAAAAAAAAATATTTATTTATAATTAAGAAACTCTTGTTACCATTGTTATAAAAAACTAAACCATCATTAAACAATAACTAATACATTTTTTAAGAAAATTTTAATTCATAGTTACAACACAGTTTCTCAGATAACAATGAAATATGTATAAGTAAAAAATTTACACTAAAAACAAGCTGGCAACAACGCATTTATTTAACCTAAAAAGTGGGTTAACTTTAGTAATTTTTTGACGTTTTTTCGCTTCAGCCATTGTCGCAACAGCTTTCAATTGCTTATTAAGAACTTTTTGTTTTATGAATCTCCCTTTATCTGAAATTTCTATGAAAAAATATATACAAGCTCGGTCAGTGTTGCCAGATTTGTCAAACGAGCACGGGATTGGCTAAGTAGTGGTACATAAACAGCAAAAAGTTTTGGTCTTATGAATTATGAATCCTTATTGTCTGTTCTATATACTCTAGGATTAATTTTTTGCTAGTATTGCCGCGAAACTACTGTGACAATTTTTTCAAGACTCGGTATGCTCTCTTCAAATTTTTGTGATTTAGTAGCTTTATGAGCGAATGGTTTTAGTGAGAAATCTGGAACTTAAAACAAAGGGGCGCTTATTAATAAAAATGTGTGTCTTAAGGCAGATAGGAACCTTCCGGTCGTTTCCGCGGATTCGAGCTCATTGGAATTCCATAATAAAATATCAATGTTAGGTGTCACCTTAGGTTCTGACCTCTCTTGGAATGACCATATTATCGCAGTAGCAAAAGCTGCAGCATGTAAGCTTGGCTTTCTTTTCCGAACCAAACGATTTTTCACCCCCACTCAACTCCTTATATTATACAAGGCTCAAATTCGCCCCTGTCTTGAATATTGCTCGCATTTGTGGAGAGGAGCCTCCAAGTATTCTCTTAATACCTTAGATGCAATTCAGAGGCGAGCTATCAGACTGATAGGCGATCCTACATTAACTGACACTCTCGACTCCCTAGCCCATCGTAGATCTGTCTCCGCCCTTTCCCTTTTTTATAGATATTACCATGGCTTTTGTTCTGACGAAATAAAATCGATAATCCCACCAAAGGCTTCATTTGCGCGAAATACACGATTTTCTAAAATTCAACACCCCTACGCACTTAAACTAGATACTAATCGAACAAACGCATTCGCCAATTCATTTATCCCTATGACATCTAGAGACTGGAACTCTCTTCCCCCGACCGTCTTTCCAGCTACTTATAACCTTCAATCTTTCAAGACCAGCATCCACAGATACCTTCGACTGCTACCCAATCCCTAAATCTCCCCTTATCTTCACGTTACAAGGGTCCACCACGGACTTCAGAGGTTGTACCTTCTTGGTGCAACTTCTTCTTGTATCAGTATCATTATAAAAAAAACTTGCAGCAAGATGCGAGGTAGGTTTCATTAAAGAAATAAAACACAATTGAGTTTTGAATTCGATATATTTCGGGGGTGAGCCCATCATAAGGAGTCCAAGAAAAGTTTTCTTTGACTCCTGATGATGGGCTCACCCAAATATATCGAATTCAAAACTCAATTTTGTTTTATTTCTTTTTTTGTGAAACCTACCTCGCATCCTGCTCAAACAATATATATTGAACACATCTTTTATTTTTTTAATTTTAATGTGAAACAAGTGACCAAGAATCCTTAACTCATAGTAAATGAATATTGCATATAATATTTATTTACTCTCATCTTTATTAAAGATGTTTCACCTTGCACCAACACCACAATCTCTACTAATTAGTACAGAATGAGTGTAAACAGTTTCAACGACTTATTGAAATTGATTTTTAATTTGAAATTTTAATATAAAAAAAAAATTCAGTGGACAACTAAAATGTCGATTGTCTGTGCGCTTCAATATGCCAATATGCAGCTGTGATATTATCGTAGTTGAGCGATAGTTGCTCGATTTTTTTTATCATAAATGCTCATCGATCCCTTTTGATTAAACAATCGAGTTGATCTGCAGTTGTGTTATGTATGCACCTACATTAAACTTAATATATTTATGTCCATCAACTAAACTATCTCTCGTCTGAAAATCGAATTTGTGTGCCTAGCCTTAATCACTTAATACGATATCAGCGACTCTATTCAAAATAAAATAAATAATAAAATTTTTATAAAAAAAATAAAACTGACTTCAAAAAAATTAAATACAACAAATAAAATAATAAAACTCAAAAATAAAATAAAATACACTAAAAGATATAAAATAATAATCTAATTTAGTTACAACTAAACGACGAAATATTTACATGAAATCACTCTTTGAAGTCGGTACCAAACATATACATTTTATGAATCAAACTCGACGGATTTTACTTAGTACGATTGGTGGGTACGCTCGCTTATATAGTTTGTTTAGCACCGACTTCAAAAAGTGATTTCATGTAAATATTTCGTCGTTTAGCTGTAACTAAATTATGATTATTATTTTATACCTTTTAGTCTATTTTATTTTATTTTTGAGTTTTATTATTTTATTTGTTGCATTTAATTTTTTGGTTTTATTTTCTTACAAAATTATTTTTATTTTTCTCTTTTTAGTGATGTTATTAATAGTGACTTAATATAATACCTTGCATGCATCTCGTAAGAGAAAGGGTCGGGCGAATGAATCAGAAAATGATAATAAAATTAAATTCATAAATATAGAAATTCTCTAGAAACGTTTGCGGGTTTTAAATGAACGTTTTAAGATTGATTTTTTTATAAAAGATTTTATTTATTATAATTTAGATTGAAGGAGCATCGTATTAAAAGAGTGTGTCTTCTGCTGGAATTGGTGAATTTTATTTATTTATAACGAAAAATCGTTATAAATAAATCAAAATTTATAATTCCGGCAGTAGGCACACACTCTTTTATTGTCTCCTTCAATATATAAAAAATTCTGCTACTCTCGGCAAAAACTTTCGAGATTTTAATAATTTTGGTCTTGCTCCGCTCATAAGAATTGAATATTTAAGCTAATTTGTCATTGATCATATCATCAGAACTTGACTAAATTAATATGGCACCATCCCTAAGATACCCCCTTTCCAATAAAAAAAGAATCATCGAAATCGGTTCATAAACAAAGAAGTTAGTGCCTAAACAAACCTAACAAAAAAGGTCTAATACCAATGAAAAAAAATGGGACCAATCGGAAGCTAGACTGAACCCAATGCAAGAAAAAATCATTCAAAATCGGTTCACAATTGGCGAAGATATCGAGGTAACATCAAAAACTTGTCATTCTAATTTCAAGACATAACTTTCAAGGGTCCCACAAAATGATGTACCAATCAGCTCCTTCGTTTTGAAGTCGGTTAAAAACCAATTTTGAATAGCATGGAATCCCCTACAAGATACAACAACTCGTTTGCTTGAAAATAATATTTCCCCATTTTCAAACAGTTCTATTCATGAATAAACAAAAAGATAGAAATTTTTAAGTGAATCCATTACTCTTCCTAATATACAAAATATTGATATTACCATTATATATTATTAAACTTTCCTTCAACTAATAAATTCTATCGTAGTATTAAAAAAATTGAAATTAAAATGAATCTGAGCAAAGAACCGTATAACAAACTTATCAAGATGGTCATCTAAGTTCGAACATGAACAAGAAAAAGAAAATTAGAAGATCGCAAAAAGTAATTTTCAAAAAATGCATCCAAAATACTTCACTTATTCTAACTAGGTATGTAAATGAAAAAGCCAGATGGCATGTTTGTCTCTTTGAACAGAATCTATAAGTCGTAAAAAAGTAATTAAATCTTAAATATCAGTAAATTTTTAGTCAATGTTGGCATCATAATTCAAAACAATGCATTTTTAATACAGGGTGGGGCGCGGTCACTTGTTTATTTTAAAAAATCATAACACAAAAAATATTGGCAGTATAGATGTAATTCTTTTTTCCGTATACAGGGGTACATTTAAATTTTTATTTCATTAGGTTTTAAAAACGGCATCTCGAAGGTGGCCGCCGTTCTCGTTAATAAACCGAGATAGCCGAATTTTGAGATTTCTCTCCACTATTTTCAGCATATCTGTCTCTCTCATATTGCCTATGTCGAGGCAATAGCAGCACGAATATTGTACCTTCAGCTGACCAAGGGTCCTTGGACGATTCGTGTAAACCAAAGATTTAAGGTAGCCCCACAGAAAATAGTCGGAGGGGGCTAAATCTGGCGATCGCGTTGACCACTGAAGATCGCCCCTAAGAGAGATCTGTAAATCTTCTTATTCGATTGAGATTATTTAGATATTATAGATAAATTCAATATGAAGACACTCCTTATTCAGATATTTTCAATATATTGTTAAGAGATGATGATTGACAAAAAATATTCATTCAATGGAAAAGTACTCATTTAAATAAAAATAAATAGGCATGTCATCATAATTACAATATAAAATGCTATAAATGTTTTTACTATGCATTTATCATTATTATGGTTTATTATTGTTGCAATGAATAAACTCTTTCTTTTCTTTACAATATTTTTTTCTTCAATTAATATGTGTCCTACTTTTCATTGTTAAAAAGTTGGTCACCTTATTAATAGAATAATAAATCATTTATAACAGGAATAGTATGGAATAAAGGAATAAAATTAAAAACATAGAGATTATATTAAATGGGCCAGACGTTTCGTCAATTTATTTTGACTTCCTCAGTGGCCCATTTTATCACTCTTTGTCTAAAAAAATGTCCTTATAAGACAAAACATTAATCTTTCTTTAATATATTATTGGTTCAAATTAATTAACAATCTTATAAACAACTTTTCTTTAACAATTAAAAAATATTTTTTTCTTTACCATACATGGTATGGTCAAGTATTGTATTGAATGAAAAAAGTGGGTTTTTTTTGCTTCTTTTTTCGAAATATCTCAAAAACGGCTGAAACTATTTTGATTAAAAAAAATTGGGCGAAACCATAGCATTTCGGTCTACTAAAAAGCTCTGATATGTGAACATCGAAAAAATTATATTTTTCGAAATAATAACTGTTTTGTCAAAATGTCTGTTAGTTAGTCTGTTAGTACTATATGTTAGTTAGTCTGTGCGTTACCAAATTTTTGTGGACGAGCTAGCTCAAAAACTTGTGTGAATATCAAAACCAAATTTCACATGTAGTATTGATGGATTGAGATTAAGAGCTGATTAGATTTTGGTGCATATCGATCCAAAATTGAGGGGGGGGGGGGGTTAAAATTTAAAATTATAATATTTTCAAACTAAAAAAAACAAGAAAAATGATATATACTATAAAACAGCTATTCTCAACCGCTGGCCCGGCGGAACACCAGTGGTCCGCAGAGAAATTTTACTAGTCCGCATATATATATATAATTACATATCTTTACATTTAAATATTATTGTAAGTAAATGATAATAAAAATGTTACAATTAACTTATATAGTAGTTATTTAATACCTAGTAAAATTTTGTTGTTAAAAAAATATCACTGGTCCGCGAATTTTTTTTACATATTTTACTGGTCCGCGGGCCAAAAAAGGTTGAGAAACGTTACTATAAAATAAACCTATAATAACGAAAATAAATTTTTGGCGCCAAAATTAGGGGGGGCTGGGTCAAAATTTAAAAATCTAGGCCATTTGAGCAAACTCAACCAAGATAATCAGTGAACCCCCAGAACACTAAAAATGCAAAAACTAACCGCCCAAAATGTGTTCGTGGGGGAGGGGAGGTCAAAAAATGAAATCTAGGCTCTTGTACCAAACTCAACCAGAAGTATATGGTAAAGTCAAGTGGATGGCGACATCAGAACGTGTCAATTTATTTTGTCGTTGTTTTTATACAGAAATAGCAAGTGTAAAATAAATAAAAAAATATTTTTTTTAATTGTTAAATAAAAGTCGCTTACAAGATTGTAAATTAATTTGACCCAAGAATATGTAATAAAAAAGATAAATGATGTTGTGTCTTATAGTGAAATTGTTTTTTGACAAAGAGTGATAAAATGGGCCACTGAGGAAGTCAAAATAAATTGATGAAAAGTTTATTATTCTTTCTTTTGCTTAAAATATAATACAGGTGGTATATATATTATTTTTTATTGTCATATAGAGATTTTTCGACATTTAAATGTGTCGTTTTTTAATTTTAATTTTTATCTTATCAGTGGTATCTGAATCCAGCACAGCGAGACACACATACAGACACACAGACAGAAAAAATCATGGCTGAAAATGATTTATCTCCACGTTCCAAACATTTTTCGAAACAATGAGCAAAAAAAAATGAAAATTTTTGTATAAATTCATTACTAGACTGGCCCGGCAGGCAGCGGGCGTACAGAGTAGGTAATAGGGCTCGAAAGACCAATATGGCTGCCACTCACTGATGTTTAATTTCAAAGAATTCTTTTTCTTTTTCTTTTTTAATCGAAAATCTCCAGTGAATTAACTATTATTATTTCTCGTTTTAATTGATTTATAATCCACACTAGGGAAATTTATTCCGAAAAAATCCCCGTTACCTTAAAATGTATGTTTATTTAAATTTTTCTCTCTTTTTAATCTTATTTAATTTCTAATCTTTTACATTTATCTATTTGGTTTTAATTTCCTTTTGTGAATAAATGGGCCATTTTTCCAGAGGGCGCCGTTGATATTTTTATTCACTATGTATATTTTTTAGAAGCTAAAAATATTTAAAATTGACATATTATACTGAATTTTTTTAATTATAAATGTAAGTAAGAACACTCCCTGGTTCGAAAGAACGGAAATTTCGCAATATTTTTAAAACAACAAGCAGGACGATTATTATCAACACCAGCTACGAAACCCGCCTTCGGCGGGCATCTTCCTGGCCATATGGCTACGCTACCTGGATTCCGAATTTTAAAATAATAAATTAAATTTCCTAATTTAAATTTGTAATTAACTATTAGTAGGTTTTAAATTAAAAATAAGCTGACGTGTTCCGATGTGGCCATCCACTTAACTTTACCATACAACCTGGCCCCTCTCTTATATTTAATAAAATTATTTATATTTCTGTAGGGGAGGGGGGTTAGTTTTTCCATTTTTAGACTCCTGGTGGCTCACTAATTATGTATACAAAATTTGGTTGAGTTTGGTACAAGGGCCTAGATTTTCATTTTTTGACCCTACACCCCCCACCACATTTTTGGCAGTTAGTTTTTGCATTTTTAGACTTCTGGGGTCCCACTGATTATGTATACAAAATTTGGTTGAGTTTGCTCAAATAGCCTAGATTTTTAATTTTTAACCCCCTTCCACCCCCTTAATTTTGGGTCGATATGCACCAAAATCTAATCAGCTCTTAATCTCAATGGACCAAAACTACGTGGTTTCGATATTCACACTAGTTTTTGAGCTAGCTCGTCCACAAAAATTTGGTGTGGTGGTGCACAGACAAACTAACAGACAAACAACCAGACTAACAGACATTTTGACAAAACAATTATTATCTCAAAAAATATAATTTTTTCGATGTTCACTTATTAGAGCATTTTTGTAGAGCGTTCACTTGAAGCACTTTTTTGTTAAAACTCTTAGATTTATAGATATCCAGCATTATCCATGACAGAAAATGATCCATTTTTTCAAAAAATCAAAGTTTTCCTAAAACCACTAATCCTAGAAACTTGATTTCTATATCATTCTCTATGAAATTTTATTGTCTTGAGCGTTTATTTGGACCAATTTTTTTGACAAAAGTCTTAGATTTATAGATATCTAGCATTTTCCATGACATGATATCATCCTAATTCTCAAAAGTGTTATGGAAACCGCCAAAAAATGAGATTTTTTTTAACTTTCTTTGGATTTTTGACAATGTTCCGTCACGAAATTTTATTAGCAAACCACAGATTCGGATTCAGCACACCCAAAAACATAAAGAGTCGAAGAAATTACAACTATCCTTAAACTTTCCGGGTAAAAATACAATTTAATGTAATATTTGTTTTAATAAAAAAAAAATTCCCACTAAATATTTTGTTTTGTGGATTAACCCCCTCCCCCTCATGAAGATTTTCTGGCTACGCCACTGCATATATATATGCGTTTATTCTTGGTAAACTGGATACTAACTAAAAATGTATACTAGAAAATCATATGATGGTGTCATCTATTAAATCAGATGGAATGGAATATTCGTGTACATATGTCAGAGAGGTTCGCATCCTGCAGGTGAGCCAGATGGCCCGGATTGCTGTTACTGGCACTCGGGTTCGATTCCCGAGGGGGTGAAAAACAACCCCCTGACATATAATTAAAAATATTCCATTCCATCGGATTTAATAGATGACACCATCTTACGATTTTCTAGTAAATTTGAAGCGAAATGCCATGGTTTTGCTCAATTTTTTTGATCAAAATAGTTTCAGCCGTTTTTGAGATATTTCGAAAAAAAGAAGGAAAAAAAACACTTTTTTGATGCACGATTTCAATACTTGACCATACCCTGTATGGTAAAGTAAAAAATACAAATCTTTATAAAACAATCTTGTAACGATTTATTTAGAAACCAGACGTTTCGGGAGAAATTCCCCCTTTATCAATAGAAATTTTTTGAAAAATTTGAAAAAAAAAAAGTTGTTCTCACTAATATTTCGAAAACAACCCTAAGAAATTAAATATTTTGATAACAGGTAATTGTATAAATTGTCCTGGTGACCTGGAGATCCTCTTTTTAAATCAAAATAATTTAGTTTATAAAATTGATTGCTTAAATTGTGACGGAACATATATAGGACAGACTAAGCAATACTTAAAATCTCGGATTTACGAGCATGAGTATTCAATTAGAATGAAAAATTCCGAATGTACAATGCTGGCTAACCATTCTACTAACCTTAAACACAATTTTGAATTTTCTAATTCCAAAATTTTAGATAAAGAATATAATTTAGAAAAAGGATTAATCTTAGAAATGATCGAAATTTTAAATAACAAAAATTCGATTAATAAAAGGTTAGATTTGGATTGTTTTTCGAATGTTTATAAAACATCTTTAGAGAAAAATAATTTTTCATAAATATTTATATTTCTTATTTGAATTAAAGGTACCTAATCTGATCACTAGGACAATTTGTACAATTGCCTGTTATCAAAATATTTAATTTCTTAGGGTTGTTTTCGAAATATTAGCGAAAACAACTTTTTCTTTTTTCAAATTTTTCAAAAAATTTCTATCGATAAAGGGGGAAGTTCTCCCGAAACGTTTGGTTTCTAAATAAATCGTTACAAGATTGTTTTATAAAGATGTGTATTTTTTTTATTATATTAAAAAACAATCAATAATCAATTTTTCTTTCAATATATTAAGAATAGTTATCAACCAAGTCTGTAATTTATTAAAACATTTGATTATTCTAAAATATAACTAACTGTTTATATATATTAAGATAAAAGTAAATAAATATTATATGCAATATTCATTTACTATGAGTTAAGATTTCTAGGTCACTTGTTTCACATTAAAATTAAAAAAATAAAAGATGTAAATTTTTTATTTTTTTAATTTTAATGTGAAACAAGTGACCTAGAAATCTTAACTCATAGTAAATGAATATTGCATATAATATTTATTTACTTTTATCTTTAGTAAAGATGTTTCTCCTTGCACCAACATCACAATCTCTATTATGTTTTATATACACTGGTATTATTTCTTATTTGAAGTTTATAAGGAGAGATATAGTGAATTTGTGAAATTTGTTCATAGTTTTCAGTTTAACTACTTCTAAACGCCGAGAGATACAAAACTTAAATAATAGCCGCATTGGGGCTCTTATCATACCATCATTTTAAAGTAAATTAAATTAAAAAAAATTTGTCTAATTCAAAAAAATGGAAAGCGAGTCGATTTTCTCTGAGCTCAGAATTAGTTAATAAAATATTGTCTAAAAAATTAAATATATATATATTTATTTATTTATTATCTATGGTCTTGTCAGAGTTCAAAAATATATAAAACCAATGTTAGTCCTTTAGACTATCTTAAGACTTCAACCTGCACTTGAAAACGACTGCGTAAATAGGGATCTAAACGTTGTGCATTTATATGAGCTTATCTCATTAAAATGAATAATTTAATTGACTTGAGTCGAAACATCTTTCCTGTTAAAGTACGCAATGGTGTATATATGTGCACTTAAGAAATAACACCCAATACCTATATATAGTGTGAAATATCCTAGATAATAACTAGAAGCCGGATTCCTATGCAATTGCATATTTTGCTTGCCGCCACATACGAGCCAGGGAATCAATTATCTATTCGAATCATACATCTAGGATACTGTGGGTTAAAATTTTTACTGCATATTTTTGCATATTTGAGTGATATTGCATAAAATTGCATATTTGAAGAATATTGCATAAAATTGCATATTTGAAGAATGTTGCATAAAATTGCATATTTGAAGGATTTTTTTGTCAATTATTGCCTATTTTGAGCCAAATACGGATTTTCTAAAAGTAAATTAATGAGATAGAATGAAAAAAAAAATGAAGAAATATATTTATCAAGTTCCTTCAAATTTGCCCCCATTACATCTGAGGATGTAGAGAGCTCCATTTCATCGTATAAATCAATTTTAAGTGACCGTAGACATAATAACCTGAAGATAATTTAGAAAAATACTTGTAAACATAAATTATTCACAATTAAAATCAAATTTTAATTATTTTTGAGATCCTTTGTTAATTAATTAATCATTTCTTTATTTTTTTAATAGCCTTCGAGAACTATAGCCCATTTTTGCCATTGAGTGTTCGTATGAATGTGTCAAAGTCTCTGTAAATTAATAAAATTATAGCCGGACAAATATTTGCATTATTTTATTAGTTTATTATTTGTACGTCAATAAGAAAAGGTTGTTAATATAAAAAAATAAAAGCAATACAATACAATCTTGTCTGTGAAATAAAACTACCCCCCCCCCCGTATTTTTTCGATCACATTTTTTGAAACATTATTATATTTATTATGTTGATTTTATTCAAGAACACCTATTATTTCTTTGAGTTTAAATATTTTTTAATATATTAAATATAATGAGAATTTTGTGAAATTTTTTACTCAATAAAAGTACATATTTGACAATTGGTGTCTATAGCTTACTTTATCATTTTATTTCTTTCATAGCACTCCTTCAAAAATAAAGTCTTTTTGTCTTCAATTTTAATTTTTTAGTGCATAAAAAAATTTATTTTGGCAATTTGTACTACATATATTTGCATATTTCAACGTATTCTGCATATTACTTGCATATTTTAGCCTTTTTAACTGCATATTTTGGCAGTTTTTACTGCATAAAAATCCGGTCTCTAATAATAACTAATGATTGTAACTAAAGTCGAATATTATTAATAAAACATGATCTAAAAGTGATTAATTAATTAAGTTAAAATGAATATTGAAAGAAGGTAATGTCTACTTGGGATGTTGGCACTTCATTTTGATTATATAATGATAATTAAGTTAATTAGTGAAAGAAATGACTAATGAACAAAGAATCAAAATCTCTTCTTCTCTCTGAAAAGGCAGCGAGATCTTATAATGTTTTCTCTTTAGAACATTAATAATATCATTATAAGAATTTTTAATATCAATATTGTTTCAGAAAATAAATATTAAGTAGGGAGTCGGAGAGGAAACATCCTAATTTGAAACACTTATACTGAATGTAACAAACAACCAAGACAATTTTGTTAGGTGGTAAATGGTAGCTGAACTGTGGAAATTTATGTTGTGTAATAGTGAGAATTTAATTAAAATTAATTAATTAATTTAAATTTCTTCCGAAATCAACTGTCCACGATGTGCTACACAAGCGCCTAAAGCTTTATGCATACAAATTGAAATTGTTACAATACATGAAGTGAGACCAGGCGATAAACCAACGATAAGCAACGTTTTCCGAACACATTCTTCAGCGCATCGAGATAGACAACAACTTTTTGGCCACCCTCTCTCCTCCTCCATCTCCAACCACTCTCCACCCCACAAACCCCGTCCTCTGAACCCTCCCCTTCCTCCATTTTCGACCGCTCTCCACCCCACCTAAAAGACGAACACAAAGACAGACAAACACACAGACACATATTAATTTTTAGATTTAAGATTTCCCGAGCACTATCAGCCAGTCGCGTAAATAGGGTCCGCCGAGGGGTGAACCGCGATTGGAATAAAGTGTACACCGTCTTTTAAATTATTTGGAATTACTTTGGAATTCATTAGATAATCTATTGTCATCTATTATCTTCTACTTGGAAAGTGGAAGTGGAAGTAGGTGTACATGTTTTAGGTAGCGGTTCACCCTTCGGGGTCCGCAAAACCCTGGGGAGGAGGGGCGCGCAGTTAATGAGACACAACACAATTTGCCATGAAAAAACAGTAAAAACTAATTTAAATAAATAATGGATGCAAAGATTTAAACATTTTATTTTGAGTTTCTTTTTTTGAAAAAAGATGGAATTACATCAAAAATCAACCCAGAATTATAATATTAATAAATGAATTTAATTTAAGGACCAATCATAGATTTTAGAGAAAATAGTTTTACATTGCACATCAGAGAGGTTCGTCCCCTTAGGAATCGAACCCAAGCGCTACTAGGTTGCCAAATCTTTAAGACAAACATCTCTCTAACATGCAACATATATAAGAAATTTAGCTAAAGATTTTTCACTCCTTTCAACTAGAAGGGAAAAGCAAAAATCAGGCTAAATTGAAAAAAAGTTTTCAGTGGGGGAGCCCTTTAATTACTCGTATAGAACAGAGACCAAAATAAAACCCAAATGCAACTTTTTGATTGGTTGAATTATAGTCATTATATAGTTTTAATTAGTTTGAATTACCGTTTCTAAACGGTAGTTATGTCTCGTTTTTTTCCGTTTTGCAACTGTTGTATTATCGTTAAATTATAGTCGCAACGATTATAATGCAACCATTACAAAAAGGTTGTCACCAACATTCCCGTCACCGATTTGCAACTGTTTATTTATAATTAAATATTTCTTTGATTTGATTAATATAATGAATAATTACACAATTCTTTAATAAAGAACAATATTATATGTATATATAATGTTGATTATTGTTTTTTATTAAAGAATTGTGTAATTATTCATTATATTAATCAAATCAAAGAAATATTTAATTATAAATAAACAGTTGCAAATCGGTGACAAAAATGTTGGTGACAACCTTTTTATAATGGTTGTATTATAATCTTTGCGACTATAATTTAACGATAATACAACAGTTGCAAAGGAAAAAGACGAGACATAACTACCGTTTAGAAACCGTAATTCAATCTAATTAAAACTATATAATGACTATAATTCAACCAATCAAAAAAGTTGCATTTGGGGAGTTTTGATAAACGCATACTCTATTTTGTTCCAAATGACTAAAAAATAAAATGTGCAAATTTTTATCTCAATATTTTAATATTAACAAGGTGATTGAAAATTTAAATGGAAAATATACATGTATTTTTCACTATAAAGATTAAAATTCTTTTAGCATATTTTAATCATGTTTATCGGTTCAATATCTTCAATGTGCAATTATTATTTTTCAAAATAATTAGAACAAAAAATTTGCTAAAAGGAAACATAACTTCAAATCACTATACCTAACTTGTTTTGTTTTTAATTCAAAATGGGCGTTCTTCTTACCATGTTAAATGGTAATAAATGAACTTTGTAGATATTGAACTGTTAGGCTCAGTTAAATAGATTTTAAATTTGCTAAAAAATTTTAAATCGACATGATAAAAAAATAAGCATATTTTCCATTTATAATTTCATTCGTTGTGGAAAATACAATTTTGAGATACGAAAACGGCTTTAACGATTTCGCTAAAAATTGGTGTACTTATCGGTCTCATGAGTTATTAGTCGTGTATAAATTTTAATCCTATTGAAATAAAGGAAGGGGGGTTAAATTAGTCATGTCGCAAAATAGATATTTTAATCGTTCATATCTCGTCTTCGGTAAGTCGTAGAGCCTTGAAATTTGAAACTTAAGCTATCTAGAGGCTACATGAAGTACCACAATATTTGGCTAAAATAGAAGTACCGGAAGTTGATGTTTACGTACGTAAGAATGTACCCTCCCCCAGGGCGTTTCGCAACCATAATTCTCAGAGCAACGAAATTCGAAACTCAAGCTCCATATAGGCTAGAAGGAGTACAGCAAGTGTTTGATTGGAATCGGAACACCGGAAGTTGACATTTACACCAAAGATTTTTCGTTTTTTTTTTTCAAAAACCGCACTAACGATTTTTTTAAATTGTAATGAGTTATGAAGCTATTTAGAGGCAAAAAAGTTACCGAGCATCGCTCGGTGTTCCAGCCACTAATCATAATTAATACAATTTTCCAAGACTTAAGAAAGATTAAACAGTTCAAATGAATGAAATTTAACATGAGGATTATTACATTTCTTGAAAAATAAATTAATTAATAACAGAAGCTATTTTTAATAAGATTAATTAAAAATGATTTTTTTTCTCTGGGGTTGGGGGTGGAAATTGTTGAATTTTAGTATTATATGCTAAAAATAAAAGCGGTTAAGTCTTATAATAAATGAATAGTAAATATAGAAAAATTATATATAAAATAAGCTGACGTCTTCTGATGTGGCCATCCACTTTACCATAAAACCTGGCCCTTCACTTATATTTAATATTTAATAAAATTATTTATAATCATATAGGGCAGGGGGTTAGTATTTCCATTTTTAGACTCCAGGGGGCCCACTGATTATGTATACAAAATTTGGTTGAGTTTGATACAAGAGCCTATATTTTCATTTTTGACCCTACACCCCCCCCCCCCCATCTTGGGCGGTTAGTTTATGCATTTTTAGACTTCTGGGGTCCCACTGATTATGTATACAAAATATGGTTGAGTTTGTTACAAGGGCTTAGATTTTCATTTTTTGACCCCCCTCCCATTATGGGGTTCTGGGGTCCCACTGATTATGTATACAAAATTTGGTTTAGTTTGCTGATGATGAAAAAATAATATGTTTGTGTCATCTATTAAGTCCGATGGAAAGCTAGATTTAAGAAAAAATTATTTCTTGATTCTATTCTTTTAATAGCTACAAATATATAAAGACAAAATAGTTCATAAATTTGGAACAAGATGATGTTTTATTTAAGGAAGAATAAATACAATTCGAAAGAATTACATACTTACTTCAGAAAGGTTGCCTCTAATATTATAGTCAATTTCAAATATCTGATCTAATAAGAAAACGCTAATTAAAAACTAATATTAATGAAAAAATAATATGTTTGTGTCATCTATTAAATCAGATGGAATGGAATATATTTAATTATATGTCAGAAGGGTTGTTTTTCACCTTCTGACATATAATTAAAAATATTCCATTCCTTCGGATTTATAAGATGACACCATCTTATGATTTTATAAGAAAATTTGAATTTATTATCATCGGCAAATTGAAATCTTTCATATTCATTTAGAAAAAGTCATTCCATTGCCCTTCGAATTTTGAATCTCTTCAAAATTCGAAACACTCTAACGACCTTTATTTAAATTATATGGCATGGCTATATGTTTAAATTTAGAATCATTAAATCTCGAAATTTTACAAATTAAGATAACAATATTTGAGTAAAATATTTTAAGCGAAAACATATGTAAGAGAGATTCGCACCTCACAGGTGAGCCAGATGGATGCTGTTACTGGCATTCGGGTTCGATTCCCGAGGGGTGAAAAACAATCCTCCTGACATATAATTAAAAATATTCCATTCCATCGGATTTAATAGATCACACCATCTTATGATTTTCTAAGAAAATTTGAATCTATTACCATTCATAGAAAAAATAATATTTTTGACCATTATTAAGAAACAAGCCGGAGGCTAGGTATCATTCTAAGAATTTGCGAAGAACAAAATTATTTTCAGATGAAGCTATATACCTATAAATCAACTTAAAATGTCATTTTATTATGATTATATTTTTCAATTTGTAATAATACTTTCAATGACATGGCCCTACAGCAGTGGTTCTTAACCTTTTATTAGTTACGGCCCCCTTAAAATCCTAAAATATTTTCTTCAAAAATGGTCCAATTTCAAATTTTTTTTTGAATTTTTTTTTTGAATTTTTTTTTTGAAATTTTTTTTTGAAATTTTTTTAAAATTTTTTTTTTAGATCCTTTTTATAAAAAAATACAAAAAATTATTTAAAGTGTTTTTATTTTGCGATTTTTGAGTTTGAAAATTTTAATCTTGTTTTTGAAACTGTATATACCTACTCTTCGATTTGTTTGATAATTTTTTATTTTAAACCTCTATATTCATTCTACAAATATTAAACCCTGGTTGATAGTGGCCCTATGATAATTACTATTTTTTTCGATTTTTGAAAATTTCGAAAAAAAATTATTTGCTACATTAAAAAATAAATAATTAGTATTTTAGTTTTTTTGAAAGAAAATCAAAATCAAAAATTGAAAAAAAGTAGTAATTATCATAGGGTCTTAAAATTTATAGAATGAATGGAAGTTTAAAATAAAAATTTTTCAAAAAAATCAAAGAGTACACCTACAGTTTCAAAAACAAGATTAAAATTTTCAAACTCACAAATGCATATAAAAACACTTTAAATAATATCGAAACGATTCCCTGCTGATCCTTTTGTCTATAATATTAAAGTCTTCTTCGTTCCCTAATTTTGTATTTTTTTCTTAAAATTATATAAAAAACAAAAAAATTCAAAAACGAAAAAAATTGAATTTTGACCATTTTTGAAGAAGTTATGAGCAAAAAACCAAAATTCTTTTAAACCGGTGATCAAAAAAATTTCAAAATTTACCAGGAATAGTTTTTTGATGGGTACTAAAAAAAGTCAAAAAATGAAGGAAATCAAAAATTAATTTTTTTCAAACGGTACGATTTGGTGTGGAATGCCCCAAATGTATCACTTATAAAAAATAGTAACATATTTTTTACTTTACCATACAGGGTATGGTCAAGTATTGTAATCGTGCATGAAAAAAGTGGTTTTTTTCCCTTCTTTTTTTCGATATATCTAAAAAATGGCTGAATCTATTTTGATTAAAAAAATTGAGCTAAACCATGGCATTTTTCCAGTTTTTTGCTTATAGCTCGAAAACAGTTCATATTTTGTAAATGACCGTTCTATAGTAAATTAAAGAGGATAAAATTTCGTGTCGGTTAAAAAATATAAATGCAAAATTTGTCAAGCAGTTCGATTTTTAACGGGGATCCAAAAAACAGCCCCGGGGATCACTTTTAAAATCCCAAAAACTGGATTTCTCTCGATTTTTCTCATTTTGACCATGAAGGAACACATTTACTTTAATTAATAATAACACATTTTTAAACTAGATTAAATTTTCTACAATTTAAACAAAGTTTCATCTTAATTGGATAATGGTAACCTGTGCCGAAATGAGGTGGAAATTTTGAAAAAATGCAATTTTTTGCAACAAAACCGCAGTTTTTCCTTCATAAAATGAAAACCACTCATCCTAGAAACTTGATTCCTATCTCATTGTCTAGGAAATTTTATTTACTTAAAGGTTTACGCGGAACATTTTTTGATAAAACTCATATTTATAGATATCCAACATTTTCCGGACCGGATATGATCCGAATCCTCAAAAGCGTCATGACGGTTTTTCGACCACCAAAAGTTTTCCCTCACACTTTCGAGGTTGCAAACTTAGATTTGGCATAACAAACGATCCTAGAAAAAAAATATTTTCCCGCAATTATTGTAAGGTGAACCACTTTTTGGATCCTCTATTTACTGGGCTAATATTCAAAACAAATTGATCTCTACGAGAAGCTTTTTATGTTATTTCTAATATTATTTTTTGCAAATAGGATGTAGCTGTCCGTTAATTTACTAAATAAATAAATACAAGGGTGCTTAATTGGTCCAGGGCGCTGAATATGAAGCTACGCCACTACTTCCGTTAATTTCGAACAAAAAGTAATACTTATATTAAATACTGCAACGGATTGTTGATAATCTTTATCCAATATACTATCTTATTCTAGGGTAAAGTACTTTAAAATATAATTTTACAAAAAAACTTTATATGACCTTTTTTGTGGTCCTCAAGATACTTAATTACAATATTAAATTTCATCAACATTAGTTAAGTCCTTTTCAAAATATTTAGAAAAAACTAAAAAAATACTGAAATAAAGTACTAATATTTATAGGCCGATATGTACAAAAAACTAATCAGCGCTTCATTTTGTTGAAGTAATGGTAGGTTTTAAATTTCATTTCAATCGGTTGTACGGTGCGAAAAAAATCGTGAACGAAATAAATAATAACATCCATCCATCCGCACGCACTTCCTGAAAAAATCGCACTTTTTGGCCTTTGGACGAGACCCCATGTATTTTTTAGCAAAACCGTCACGTGTTAAAATTCAACCTTAATTAATACTACAATTTGTGACTTTAATTAAGACCATGGGTTCCGTAGTCTTTACCTGAGGACCCTTTGAAGTCGCCCTTGCCACGAAACCGATTACAATACTTTACCCTTGCTTCGCATTGGATAAAGTAATAAGCCGACGTGTTCTGATGTGGCCACCCACTTGACTTTACCAATAAACCTGGCCTCTCACTTATATTTAATATTTAATAAAATTATTTATAATCATGTAGGGGGGGGGGGTTAGTATTTGCATTTTTAGATTACTGTGTGTGATTATGTATACAACATTTGGTTGAGTTTGGAACAAGAGAATATATTTTCATTTTTTTGACCCCCCCCCACCCATTTTCGGCGGTTAGTTTTTCCATTTTTAGATTTCTGGGGTCCCACTGATTATGTATACAAAATTTGGTTGAGTTTGGTACAAGAGCCTATATTTTTATTTTTTGACCGTACACCCCTCCCCTTCCCACACCAATTTTGGGCGGTTAGTTTTTGCAATTTTAGACTTCCGGGGTCGCACTGATTATGTATACAAAATCTGGTTGAGTTTGGTACAAGGTCCTAGATTTTCATTTTTTACCCCCCCCCCCCCCCATTTTGGATGGTTAGTTTTTGAATTTTTAGACTTCTGGAGGCCCATGGATTATGTATACAAAATTTGGTTGAGTTTGCTCAAATGGCCTAGATTTTTAATTTTAGCCTCCACCCCCCTTAAGTTGATATGCACTTTTCAAAAATCTAATCAGCTCTTAATCTAATGCACCAAAACTACATGCGAAATTTGGTTTTGATATTCACACTAGTTTTTGAGCTAGCTTGTCCACAAAAATTTGGTAACACACAGACTAACAGACATTTTGACAAAACAATTATTTTCTCAACAAATATAATTTTTTCGATGTTCAATTATTAGGACTTTTTGTAGACCGAAATGCCATGGTTTCGCCCAATTTTTTTAATCAAAATAGTTTCAGCCGTTTTTGAGATATTTCGAAAAAAACACTTTTTTCATGCACGATTACAATACTGTATGGTAAAGTAAAAATTGAATCTAATTGATTTTTCAACTAATGAGTAAACGGGCCTACAAGACACCGAAACATTTTCCTATAAGTTAAAAATTATTATTTCACTAATATATGTTAAAGCTACATTTAAGAAAAATTATTTCTTGATTCTATTCTTTTAATAGCTACAAATATATAAAGACAAAATAATTCATAAATTTGGAACAAGATGATGTTTTATTTAAGGAAGAATAAATACAATTCGAAAGAATTACATACTTACTTCAGAAAGGTTGCCTTCTAATATTATAGTCAATTTCAAATATCTGATCTAATAAGAAAACGCTAATTAAAAACTAATATTAATGAAAAATAACAGATGTTTGTGTCATCTATTAAATCAGATGGAATGGAATATATTTAATTATATGTCAGAAGGGTTGTTTTTCACCTTCTGACATAATTAAAAATATTCCATTCCTTCGGATTTATAAGATGACACTATCTTATGATTTTATAAGAAAATTTGAATTTATTATCATCGGCAAATTGAAATCTTTCATATTCATTTAGAAAAAGTCATTCCATTGCCCTTCGAATTTTGAATCTCTTCAAAAATTCGAAACACTCAACGACCTTTTATTTAAATTATATGGCATGGCTATATGTTTAAATTTAGAATAATTAAATCTCGAAATTTTACAAATGAAGAAAACAATCTTTGAGTAAAATATTATACGCGTTAACATATATCATGAATTACTTTGTCAAAGCCAGCACAGCATAGTTTCTTGCCTAAGTCATCACCAATTCCTGCTAGGCTTGTCATCGGTTCGGCAATAACTAATGACAATCGTTATCTCCATCAACCCAATATTTGAATTTTAAGATCCAACTTGGAGAGTGATTTTATTTTTTTTATTTCAGTCATTATGAGTTCTACTTCGCAAAAGGATCGCAATTTTATTGCCGAGCCGATTGGAGACAAGCCGGTGACAAAGCCTGGCAGGAATTGGTGATGTCAACCAAATTTTGTATACATAATCTGTAAATTACACAGAAGTCTAAAAATTCAAAACTAACAGCCTAAAGTGTGTGTGTGTGGGGGGGGGGGGGGGGGGGGTAAAAAATTAAAATATAGGCCGTTGTACCAAAACTCAACCAAATTTTATATAAATAGTCAGTGGGATCCTAGAAGAATAAAAATTCAAAAACTAATCATTCAAAATGGGGGAGGGGGTTGTAGGTCAAAAATTAAAAATCTAAACCCTTGTACCAAACTCAACCAAATATTGTATACATAATCCGTGGGCCCACAGAAGTCTAAAAATGCAAAACTAACCTCCCAAAATGGGGAGGGTGTAGGGTCAAAAAATTAAAATATATATCTTGTACCCAACTCAACCAAATTTCCTCAGCAAATAATCCGTGGGCCCACAGAAGTCTAAAAATAAAAAAAAAACTAACAGCCCAAAACAGGGGAGGGGGTCAAAAAATGAAAATATAGGCCCTTATACAAAACTCAATCGCAGAACCGTCCTGAGTGAACGCAGGAAACGACCCGAGGCGCCTTTGAACATTCACAAAACCGACAACCTATGGATCGGGCCGAGGCAGCCTCAGACGATGCAACGGGCACTTTTGCCTTGGGCGAGGCACGTACTGACCGACCAGGCATTTGCCTCAAGGGGCTGGCCTCAATGAAGCAAACCCTAAGTCAGTCGACTTAGGGCCGGTTGTATGTCGCAAAGTAAATGCTTTTTACCACTAACCAAGGGTAGATGGTAAATGGAGGGACTGGGATAGCCAATTAGATGCCAGACACTGAAAGCATTTACTTTTGTGACATACAACCGGCCCTTAGGGTTTGCGTGCCTCGCCCAAGGCAAAAGTGCCCATTGCCGTTAAAATTAAAAATATTCCATTCCATAGGATTTAATAGATCACACCATTTTATGATTTTCTAAGAAAATTTGAATCTATTACCATTCATAGAAAAAATAATATTTTTGACCATTATTAAGGAACAAGACGGAGGCTAGGTATCATTCTAAGAATTTGCGAAGAGCAATATTATTTTCAGATGAAGCTATATATAAAATCAACTTAAAATATCATTTTATTATGATTATATTTTTTTTCAATTTGTAATAATATTTTCAATGTCATGGCCCTACAGCAGTGGTTCTTAACCTATTATTATTCGCGCCCCTTAAAATCCTAAAAATATTTTTGCAGCCAGTACCCTCCCCCACCATTAAGTAACATCCACGTAATTACTATTACAAAAATTGTAAACCTAGACTTATAAAAAATATTATAAATATTATATTCAACTTGTAATTTTGTCTGTCTGTCTCTCTTGGTCAAATTTATGTATACGCTCAACGATTTCATTTAGTTTGACAAAAAAAAAATGTTGAATTTGGACCATTTTTGAAGAAGTTATGAGCGAAAAACCGAAATTCTTTTAAACCCGTGATCAAAAAAAATTTAAAATTTACCAGGAAGAGTTTTTTGATGTGTACTAAAAACTGTCAAAAAATGAAGGAAATCAAAATTAAAATTTTTCAAACCGTCCGATTTGGCGTGCCATGCTCCAAATGTAGCATTTATAAAAAATAGTAACATATTTTTTTATTTATTTTATTTATTTGTAAAGATATAAAAACTTAAAAAATTCTAATATTTCTGTGGCCCCCCTGTTAAGAATCGCTGCTCTACAGAATATTCAAAGATCAGAGGCTGGTCATTAGGTCATTACATTTGACGATTGAGCGGCTCTGACAAAGCAAATGGAAAATAAAGGTGAAAAAAAAATTATCTCTATTCGGTAAAATATTCTAGAATTTTTGTACAATTTTAATTTAAATGGTTGTTGGAAATACCTAGTTTATTTAGGTCCGAGAAAATAGCTACTATATCTCCCACTTAATTTTTTTTTTTAATATCCTTATTCTTCATACTTGAGGTCTTTTAATGATTTCCTACACACTCAGTTAAATAAATATCTTTTAATTTCGACCCCACAAACAATTCAACCTTCTCCAAAATATTTTTTAATTACATTTTTAAATGTTTTTGATTACAGGTAAAATAAATACTTATTATATAACTTGTAAATTTGAGCTTTCTATCTTATTTACCCTCGACTCAAGATTTACCCTCGACTCAAGATTAATCTTACAGAGGGTTAAATTTTATTTTATTTCATTTTAATTTTTAATATTTAGTCTGCGAACTTCAATGCTCTGACAGATGGACTGACAGACATTTTAAACAATAATACGTTTCCAAGAGTAATTAATGAGGTTATCCTCTGCTTGATGCAAATAAACATATACTATATATATATATATATATATATATATATATATAATTTATTTGTTAGATACTAGAGCTTCGAAGGTTTGTTCTTCATCACCAGTCCATTTAAATAAAAATATTTGATCTGTTATTAGGTTATTACTCATGGGTTCAAATACCCATTTCGAAATAACAGATAAAATATTTTTAATTAAATGGACTGGTGATGAAGAACAAATCTTCGAAGCTATAGTCTCTATCAAATAATTATATATATATATATATATACATATTTATATTTGTTATATTTATTATATTAAACGAGCATTTCTTGTATATATATATATATATAGTTATTAGAGTAAAGGGTGTGTGTAGTTTCACAGCGAAGAATTCTTGGATCAGAGGAGAGATTCAACAGTGGTATGGACGACGCAACTCACTCAAACTCCATTTAAAAAAGGTACAGCAACAATTAGAACAACACCTGGATTCAGTAGCCCTGAATGCTATTAAGGATCAAGCAATTCACTGTGAAACTACACACCCTTTACTCTATTAACTAACATCATGTTTCACCTAAAACCTACACCACTTTCCATAAGTAAAATATATATATATATATATATATATATATATATATATATATATATATATATATATATATATGGCAAAAAATATAAATTAAATTTTATTTGATTTTGGCTGCGAATAAAAATCGACCTTTTTACCTGAATTTAAAATTAAAAATAATATTAATATATCGCTTTTAACTGAAGCAAAAAATTACCGAGCATCGCTCGGTGTTCCAGATACTATATATATATATATATATATATATATATATGTTTATTTGCATCAAGCAGAAGACACGTCATTGATTTGTCTTTATGAATATGATTTAGTGATTAAATTGTTCGTGAATAGATTTAGTGAATTATTGTGATCGCCGAGGGCACTATTGTGTCTAATGGGCTCAATTTGCGTCCAAATAGTTTATTCAAAACAAGTGGCTATTAAAAGCTTTAAAGAGGAGGTGTTAATTCTAGAAGCGTAATAGAAACAAATCTAATTGATTTCTGCTTCCTGCAAACCTTCCCCAATATAAACAACAAGCCAAGAAATAAATAGACTTAAACGGAAGTAGAAAAAAGCCAACGTTATCTTTAGAAAATCAACTACTAAATTAATAATTATTTCGATAAAAATTAGGCATTAACTAGCTATATTGAATATCTAATGGATGTGAAATTAGCCATCTTCTTCTAATCAATGCAATGAAAATTGAAAGCCTTATCTCAGGTGCGTAGATAGAAACCTCTCAGACATAACATTCGATTCTAACTCACTGGAATTTGGTGATAAAATTTCAATGTTGGGCGTCACTCTAGAGTCTGACTTTTCTTGCAATGACCATATCTCAACCCATAGTTTAAAGGTTCCCCTTTAGTGGCATTACGATTAGATTAAAAAGTATAACCATTGCTTTTCTAGCCGAAATGGAAAGACGATCTCTAGCACTTTAAAATTATTTCACTCAATTCCATAGAGAAACTGACTAAATACTGGTGGCGCCTCTGTCGACGATTCTATAAGGTTTCAGGTGATTGATACGCAATTTGTAGATATACACATTATGTTATAAATTCGTTAAAAAACATTCAATTTTTGCTTTTTTGATTGTCATTATTATTAAAAGTGGTTTTCATTGAATTATTATCCCCCGATTTTTTTACTTTACCATACAAATTATGGTCAAAAATTATAATCCTGGATAAAAAAAGTATTTTTTGATTCGTTTTTTTGTAATATCTAAAAAACGGCTTGTTTAATTATTTTATAAAATAAAGACTGGAAAAATATATCAACCAATATTTTCTATGTTTATTTACAACTATTCTTTTTTTACAACAATGATAATAATTCTAACAAAAACATAAACAATAACATAAACAAATATACTCTACAACATCTCCCTTTTTCTGAAAGAAACTATATTTTATTTTAGTTTTTTGATATGAACAGAATTTCTTCTATAGCACCTTTTATCTTCCGTTTCAACAATATACGATCTAGGTTGTTTTAACTTTGTCCTAATTATTGCAGGTTTCCAAATTTTACTGTTTCTGAAGAATCGCCAGATTCTAAATGTTCTTGGGGCTTCAACGAATGATACAGTCTTAGAGCCTCGGATCCTAATAGATTTTTCAATCTAGCCACTTGAATCTTTTGAGATTTCTTGTCTGTTTCAGTTGCGATAAAATAAATTAGTATTTCTTCCTTAAAATTTTCAAAATTTTCAGCAATATTGCCATTTATATTTAATGGTCCAGGTTTATTAAATTCCGACTGCGCCATGTTTAATTATTTTATAAAATAAAGACTGGAAAAATATATCAACCAATATTTTCTATGTTTATTTACAACTATTCTTTTTTTACAACAATGATAATAATTCTAACAAAAACATAAACAATAACATAAACAAATATACTCTACAACACGGCTTAAACTATTTTGATTAGAAAAAAGTGAGCAAAGCCATGACGTTTTGGTCTACACAAAAGCCCTAATGAGTAAACATAGAAAAAATTATATTTTTCGAGATATTAATTGTTTTGTCAAAATGTCTGTTAGTTAGTATTTTCGTACGTTAGCAAATTTTGTGTACCCTCTAGCTCAAAAACTAGTGTGAATATCAAATCGAAAAATCTGTGTAGACCAAAACGCCAGGATATTGCTCAATTTTTTTAGATATTTTGAAAAAAAAACTTTTTTCACGATTACAATACTTGAATCTATATGGAAAAGTAAATAAATCGGGGATAATAAATTGTTTGAAAACCACTTTTAATAATAATGACACCAGACATTTTTAATAAATGTTTTATTTTAATAATTATCATATATTTATTTCATGTAGCGCTCAGTGTTTAATAGATACAATCCCGTGAAAAGTGTTATTTTTCTCCACAGGGGCGCTGGAGTCGTCAAGAGAGTTTAGTCAGTTTCTCTATAGAGTTAGAGATGCATGAAACACGACTGAGATTGGGAATGGTTTAAGATGCCAAGAGTATATGGGGACCGAAAAGTCTCCTACTCCAGAACAAACGGCGCACTTTCGGTAATCCTTTGAAAACCAGTGCTTTGAACATGCCAACAAATTATAAAGTAAAGAAAATTTTGAAAAATTTAAGAAACTTTTTAAAATTTTCTTTATTTAAAATGTTTCACCAAGAACCCACACCATTCTCCCTTAACAAAAAGTTATAGTTGAGTTTTATGTAGAAAAAATCTAATATAGGTATAAGGAAGAGGAGATACAGTAGAACGCAAATCGACTATGATGGTTAAAGTGTATTTAAATATTTCAATGGAGATATTTTTCCCAGTATTGTATATATATATATGTAAATAGAAGGATTGTAATCAAAAGCGATGAACAAATGTACTACATTTTGTCTTTATTAACTCTCTTTGAAATAATGCTTTTTATCAGAACCATTTCCCTTTGCCTACTTTCGCCGAGTTAAAGAGAGAAAACATAGAAAAAAAAGGAAAAAGAGCTGAGACCTAATTTTCATTCATGTCTATACTAGCCAACTAGAAAAGTTTTTTTTGGATAGTCAATTTGACGATAAAAGTAGCTCTCCAATTCAAAAAGGATGTCAATGGATTCTTCTTTGTAGCAAATCCCTTAAAATGCAAAATATCTTTATTTCCAAATAGATATTCCAAATATAATAATTGTTTTATATATATACGATACGATATATCGTTTGTAAAAATAAAGATAAAAGGCCTAATGAATCAAACTCTCATAAACCAAATGTATCTGGTTTTTGAAAATAAATAATGTCTTTTCATAAAAAAATAGCTTTAGAGAAGTTTTATTCTAAAGATTGCAATATTTTAATCTTGTATTAGATGAAGGAGGAGGTATCAGCCAAAGATGGAATCACTGGGTTCAATAAAACACCCTTAATAAAACGTTTCGGCCTAAATTTATTATTTTCATTCTGAAACTTTTGGGTCCAGGCACGTTATAAATTTACATGGGGCTAAAAATTTTATTTTTGACAAGGCTTGGTTCTATCACATATGTGTACCGCATTTTGTGTATAACTCCTAATTGACTGAAGATGGCCAAATAAATTCAGGCCGAAACGTTTTATTAAAGGTGTTTTATTGAACCCATTGATTCCATCTTTGGCTGATACCTCCTCCTTCATCTAGTACAGTTTCATCACAGCCACGAACTCTAACAATATTTTATTATTTTCTAGTTTTTAATGATAGTATATATATATATATATAATAATAATTATAAAATCAAATGTTTTGTTATGCATATTGAATAGTTACAATTATCTACCTTAGAGGTAGATAGAAGTAAAGAGGTTGTCCTCTGCTTGATGCAAATAAACATACACACATATATATCGAGATGATATATCTCTATATATATATATTATTTATTTGTTTGAGACTATAGTTTCGAAGACTTGGTCTTCATCATCAATCTTTTTTAATTATAAATATTGTTTTTCATGGAGTCAATACCGTATGGATATTGAAAATTTGATGTTTCTTCACTGGTGGTCAGTTTAGAATTCTAAACTGACCACCAGTGAAGAAACATCAAAGATTTTATTTATTATAATTTCGATTATTTGCTCATAAAAATTTGATATTTACGTTAATTCGTCATTGATCATATCATCAGAACTTGACCAAATTAATATGGGACCACCCCTAATGTACCCTCTTTCCAATATAAAAATAATCATCGAAATCGGTTCATAAACAAAGAAGTTATGCCTAAACAAACATAGCCAAAAAGGACCAATACCAATGAAAAAAACGGGACCAATCGGAAACTAGACTGAACCCAATGCAAAATAAGCTGACGTGTTCTGATGTGGCCATCCACTTGACTTTACCATACAACCCGGTCCCTCACTTATATTTGTTATTTAATAAAATTATTTATATTCATGTAGGGGGGTTAGTTTTTACATTTTTAGACTCCTGGGGGCCCACTGATTATGTATACAAAATTTGGTTGACTTTGGTACAAGAGCCTAGATTTTCATTTTTTGACCATACACCCCCCCCCTTTGGGCATGCGCGGATCCAGGGGGCTTAGGGGCGACCCCCCCCTAAGCATTGGAGATCAACATTTTTTCTATGTTTATTTATTTTATTTTTTTATAACATTAAATTTTAAAAATTGAAGAAAATAAAGTTCTATCTCTGCCCCCCACCCCCACCCCGCTTGGACATTTCGATCACGACACACTTCCGAGATCAAAAGTAGATCTTATATACAGGCGACCGCCCCCCCCCCCCTAATCAGAGGTCTGGATCCGCGCCTGCCTTTGGGGAGGTTAGTTTTTGCATTTTTAGACTTCTGGGGGTCCACTGATTATGAATACAAAATGTGGTTGAGTTTGCTCAAATGGTCTAGATTTTTAACCCCCGTTCACCACCCAATTTTAGGTCGATATGCACCATACTGACAGCTCTTAATCTCAATGGACCAAAATTATGTACGTGTGAAATTTGGTTTCGATATTCACACTAGTTTTTGAGCTAACTCGTCCACAAAAATTTGGTAACGCACAGACTAACAGAATTGAGAACCTCCTCCTTTTTTGAAGTCGGTTAAAAAGTCAAATCTCGTTGCAAGAGAGCTTTCTGTTTTTAACTAATAAACGCTTACACGGGGTCATATCAGCTGAATAATTTCCTGGGGATCTCATTTAGTTGAGCAAATGCATATTGCAGTAATGAATAGAAAATCAAATCCATTTAATCAAAATAGAAAAAGCTGATTTAAAAGATGATAATTTTATTTATTATGATTAAATGTAATGATTGTTGATCGTGAAGGGAAAATCGATACAGGCCCGAGAGAAAATAGCAAGAAGAGAAAGTCCTCCTCATTAAAAATTGATCTTTATAGCGCATTCATGCTGGGCCATAATGTAGCGAATGCTTTATGCGTTACGTAAGATTAGCATACGCAGCCATACTTGCGAAATGAAATGAATAAGTAATATTTAAAAAAATCCATTACAATAATGAATTTGTTTAAATTAAAAGATTAGTTATTATTTTCGAATTTTAATAAGTGGAAAAGAAATTTTCTACTTGAATTGTGCAATATCAATAATGCATCATGATAAAGGGATCCATAAATGTTTATGATAATAAGATTCTTAAGTTTAAGATGGTTGTTGAAATAGTAAAGCAATAACCAAAATAAGTTGGAAATTACTTTCTTAGCTGGCCATTATACCAGGATACTTTACGCTTATATAATAGCATTCTTTAAAAAAACTACTCTCTTTCTTTTACGCTCTAAATATTTTTAAGAAATTTTATATTTTTATCAAAATTATTCAACATTATGAGACTCAAAGTGTAAAATTTGTTTAAAAAGGTATCTAATATTTAATAAAATATGTTAAAATACAAATGAAAAATAATAGAATTAAATAAGCTGACGCGTTCTGATGTGGCCATCCACTTGACTTTACCATACAAACTGGCCCCTAAAATTATTTATAATCATGTAGGAGGGGGGGGTTAGTTTTTGAATTTTTACACTTCTGGGATCCCACTGATTATGTATATAAAATTTGGTTGAGTTTGCTCAAATGGCCTAGATTTTTAACCTCCGCTCCACCCCTTAATTTTGGGTCGATTTGTACCAAAATCTAATCAGCTCTTAATCTCAATAGACTAAAACTACCTGTGAAATTTAGTTTCGATATTCAAACTAGACAACCAGACAACCAGACGGACTAAGAGACACCTTGACAAAACAACCATTATCTCAAAAAATATAATTTTTCGATGTTCACTTATACGGGCTTTTTTGTAGACCATGGTTTTGCTCAATTTTTTTAATCAAAATAGTTTCAGCCGTTTTTGAGACATTTCAAAAAAAAGAAGGAAAAAAACACTTTTTTCATGCACGATTACAATACTTGACCATACCCTGTTTGGTAAAGTAAAAATAAATTGTATGAAAGCCGTAAATGTTTGAAATAAAAACAATTATAAAAAAAATAATTAAATACAAAAGTTAGTTTGATTTATTCAAATCAGCTGATAATATCTCTTGTATGATTTGGCAATGCGTTGTATTTCTACTGTTTATGTTTACATACAAACATAACATTTATGTGATTTTTTACTTTACCATACAGGGTATGGTCAAGTATTGTAATCATGCATGAAAAAAGTGGGTTTTTTTCCTTCTTTTTTCGAAATATCTCAAAAACGGCTGAAACTATATTGATTAAAAAAATTGAGCAAAACCATGGCATTTCGAGATAATAATTGTTTTGTCAAAATGTCTGTTAGTCTGTCTGGTTGTCTGTGCCTTACCAATTTTTTGTGGACGAGCTAGCTCAAAAACTAGTGTGAATATCAAAACCAAATTTCACACGTAGTTTTGGTCCATTGAGATTAAGAGCTGATTAGATTTTGGTGGAGGTTTTAAAAATTAAAAATTAGGCCGTTTGAGCAAACTCAACTAAATTTTGTATACATAATCAGTGGACCCCCAGAATTCTAAAAATTCAAAAACTAACCGCCCAAAATGGGGGGGTGTAGGTCAAAAAATGAAAATATTGGCTATTTACCAAACTCAAATAAATTTTGTATACATAATCAGTGAGAGCCCAGAAGTATAAAAATGCAAAAACTAACCCCCCCCCCCCTACATGATTATAAATAATTTTAGGGTCCAGGTTGTATGTAAAGTCAAGTGGATGGCCGCATCAGAACACGTCAGCTTATTAAAGTAAATTTCTTAGTAAAATTCTCGGTCAATGAAATATTTTATTGTAAAAAAAACCTGCATGTTTCCAAAAAGCTAATATTTTTTTTTAACTTTATCAAATCACCTAATAGTAGTATAATTCAAGAGAACGTGTCAATATCTAAATTTTCCATAAGACAATGAGAAAATGTTTACATTTTCAAAAATTTTATTTTTTTAAATTTGGTGGCTAATATGTGATTCAAACTTCATTAAAGCATATATAGATACTTAAACTGTTATAAAAAATTAAGTTATACTTATAATCTAATATTTTTTACCATAACATTGGCGGCGAAAAGGACCTCCTTAAGATTTATTTTGTAACTTATTTTCTTGACAGGTCTAATTTTATTTCTCCGAGTTGTATTTAGTGTTAAAATTAGGGGAGGAGGGAAGTGAAAAGGTAACTTGGGATTAATTAAAACAGGAATAGCAGGGAATTGGACAGTAAATAAAAAACAAAGTTTTTATTAAAATGGGCCAGAACGTTTCGTCGATTTATTTCGGCTTCCTCAGTGGCCCATTCTGATACTCTTTGTCAAAAGACAATTCTACTATGCGACGAAACATCTTTAATCTTTTTACTTTTGCATACAGGGTATGGTCAAATATTTTAATCGTGCATGAAAAAAGTGGTTTTTTTGCTTCTTTTTTTAGAAATATCTCAAAAACGGCTGAAACTATTTTAATAAAAAAAAATTGTGCGAAACCATGTCATTTGGGTCTACCCTGGTAAAAAAAGCTCCAATAGCTAAACATCGAAAAAATTATATTTTTCGAGATAATAACTGTTTTGTAAAAATATCTGTTATTCTGTTAGTCTGTGCGTTACCAAATTTTGTGGACGAGCTAGGTCAACAACTAGTGTGAATATCAAAACCAAATTAAAATCTAGGCCCTTGTACCAAACTCAACCAGAAGTGTATGGTAAAGTCAAGTGGATGGCCACATCAGAACATGTCAATTTATTTATTATAACTACAATACATTCCTGGCCTCAATCATTCAACAATCTTGAAACTTTTTTCTCCTTTTAACAATTAAAAAATCAAAATTCTTATAAAAATCCTTGTTGTTTTTATTTGTTTTAAGTTTCAATTGCAAATGCTTTGTCTGTTTAAAAATAAAAACAATATAAAAGATTTTTATAAAAATATTGATTTTTTAATTGTTCAAATGAGGAAAAATGTTCAAGATTGTTGATTAAGTGAAGCCAAGAATGTATAGTAGTTATAATAAAAAGATTAAAAATGTTTCGTCGCATAGTGGGATTGTCTTTTGACAAAGAGTGATAGAATGGGCCACTGAGGAAGTAGAAATAAATGACGAAACGTCTGGCCCATTTAATAAAAACTCTATTTTTTATTTATTGTCCAATTCCCTGCTAATCCTGTTTTAATTAATACTTATTATGGATGAGAGTGATATACTGTAACTTGGATTTTTTTTTATTAATGAATGTTTGATTAAAAAGCTGAAACTAGAATGGAAATAAGTATATTAATACAAACTTTTGAGCCAAATTTTAGTTGATTTGGTATAGTCATTCTCTTTTTCTATGAGTTTAATTTAGGTTAAAAATTGGAGGAAAAAGTGTAAAACTCTTTCAAGAGTATAGTCACTGCGAATTTAGGTGATTTGACAGTTTTTTTTCAGAAATCAATCCGAGGTAGAAACAAGGAGTCTATTAAAACGCTTTCCAGCTCATTGGCTCTTTTCAAAAGCCCCTATGATTTTTTGAATTAAAAAAAAATGTATATCCCTGTTATCACACTTGGTCTAGATCAGGGTTGTCCAACCTTTTGGCTTACACGGGCCACATTTGAAAAAAAAATTGCCTCGGACCGCGGATAAAATACTATAATTCTATTGATAAGTTAATAATGTAGAAATAAGTACTTTATTATTCTTTTAGCTCATAGTAAGCTTCTAATTTTACTTTTCGTAAATTTTATACTTGAAAATAGATTCTCGTATGTAAATATATACCTACATACTTACAGAAAGTGATATTATGTATTAGTATTTGTTTATATTTTTTCCTGGGTAGATAATTAATATAAAATTCTAATAAAGAGACAATATTCAATTTTTCTTTCAGATCGGTATCTAATTGTTGTTCTAGAATCTAGAACATTCAAACAGCAAGTTTGCAAGTAGAAAATTTATTTCTAATGAAAATGGAGTCGAAAATAGACCAAAGTGATGATCTAGTTCCAGATTCAAAATTTAAAATAAGCACTTTTATTTTTCGAAAATTTCACCGTAGATCTTAAGATTTTGTATTTTAGAGAAAAAAAATTATCAGGCCAAATTGTTTTGTGTTTTCCAGTATCTACATATAAATCTCAATGTTTTAAGGAATTTTATGACTTTAAATTGGTCCACGGGTTGGACAGCCCTTGTTTAAACCTAATGGGATTAAAGAAGGCTATGAGGTATTTTTTAAAAGGGTCACGGATATAATAATCCCTGACTATCAATTATCTATTGACATGTAAAAACGTGCAAAGATCTAAAAGACAAGTCCTGACAAGTTTAAGTCCAGGAGAAAAATTATCAATTAATTGTGATTGTTCTAGAAAACAATTCCTTGTCTCCTTGTACTAGAATGATACCTATATAGACTTGTATAGTGTCGTAGCATATAAATTACTGAAATTATAAATATTTTAGAAAATAAAAATATGAGAAGAAGAAGAATTTTTAAATATTCGAAACTTCATTTTTTTTCCTTATCTTAGTATAGTTGAGCTTATAATTTTGCTTTTAGTGCATTTTATTCTTGAAAAAGAGCTTCACGTATTGTACAAATGTACATTCATATTTCGAAAAATGGAATAAATATATCTCTACATATAAATCTCAATGTTTTAAACAAGTTTATGATTTTATGCTGGGCCGCATGCTTTGGACAGCCCTGGTATAGATAGAACATGTTTTCTAGACACTAGGAGATCTTCTAGACATCTTAAAGACAATAAGAGCTGAATAAGAAATATTTTAGAGCGAGTGTGCTATCTGGGAATAGTTCAAGTTGCCAAAAGAAAATAACAAGAGGGTGTCATCTATTAGATCAGAGATGGAATAGACTATTTTTTATTATGTCAGAAGAGTTGTTGTCGCAATCAAACCAGAATGCCAAAATTGGCAATAAACGCTCTAAATATTTCAATCAAAGATTTAACTATTCATTTATAAAATTTTGCGGTCTAGATATTCCAGATTTAATCACAGAGCCATTGCGTATATCAATTAGAATTATTTTGACTACATATTTTGAATAAATATATCTGTCTGCAGTCTACGACGCTGCCTAGAGGCACAAGTCCTCGGTGAGTCTTTAGGTCCTCCGGACATCAAGCGACAATCTAGCTGCGATACATTAGCTAAGCGGGTCACATACTTATTCATTACGTCCCCTTAAGACATCCACAGACTAGTGGCGTAAATCAACGGTAGTCTCGTAGATATGTATGCTCATTAATAAGCAACATGACCATAGATTCTCCATCGATATAGCAATTATTAGTATATTTATAATATTCCGCGCAAAAACCCGATACCAGGAGCAAGCGACGCATTAGCCATCCCGGCATTTGCCGTAAGTTGTTAAGGAAACCTGGTCGAAACCTCAATCAAGGCCGGTATGACCTGTCTCTACCTCACCTAATCTCGGCTAGGAGATCGCGCATAAAATTTATGCGTTATAGTTTAAATAAAAATGGTTGGAGTATGTTGTTGAATTTTGAAGATATTCAAAATTTGAAGGCCAATGGAATGTCTTATCCAAAATGAAGATAAGATTTCAAATTGTCGATAGAAATAGATGTAAAATTTTATAACAAAAAATCACAATAATATAATTTTAAATAAACCGTTCTATTGCGCATCAAATAGAGGTACACCCTCTTGTGAATTTCTTAGAAAATTTAAAATCTATTCCTTGGTAAATTGAACTCTTATATTCAATTTAGAAAAGTCATTCCAATGCCCTTCAAATTTTGAAGAAATTCACAATTCGAAAACCACGACCACCTTTATTTAAACCAGAGTTTTTCAACCTGTGGGTCACGACCCCCTGTGGGGTCGCAAAGCATCTATAAGGGGGTCGCAAAGGCTCCGTAAAAAAAGTAAAAAAACTAAGTTTAAAAATATATTTGAGGTATTCCACGCCAAATCGGAAGGTTCAAAAAATTTTAATTTTTGATTTCCTTAATTTTTTTGACATTTTTTAGTACGTATCAAAAAACTCTACCTGGTAAATTTTGAAATTTTTTGATAAATGATATAGAATTTCAAATCAGAATGTTCAAAAAATTTTAATTTTTGATTTCCTTAATTTTTTTGACATTTTTTTTAGTACGTATCAAAAAACTCTACCTGGTAAATTTTGAAATTTTTTTGATAAATGATATAGAATTTCGTTTTTTCGCTCATAACTTCTTCAAAAATAGTCCAAATGTAATTTTTTTTTTTGAAATCTTTGTTTTTTTACATAGTTTTTGAAAAAAAATATTAAAAAATTATTTAAAGTGTTTTTAAATGCGATTTTTTAGTTTGAAAAATTTCAATCTTGTTTTTGAAACTGTACTTTTCGATTTTTTTGATAATTTTTCATTTTAAACTTCTAGATACATTCTACAAATTTTAAGACTGGATTGATAGTGGTCCTAAGATAATTACTATTTTTTTCGATATTTGAAAATTTCGAAAAAAATTTATTCGCTATTAATCATTATTAAAACTACTTTTGGGTATTGAGTTCTCTTTTTTTTAGTTATTTTGAATTAATTTTTACCGTTAACAGGTGTTTAAAATAAATAATTAGTATTTTGGTTTTTTGAAAGAAAATCAAAATCAAACAAAAAAATAGTAGTTTTCATAGGACCAGTATCAACCCGCAAAAATTATCAAAAAAATCTAAGATTACATACAGTTTCAATAACAAGATTAAAATTTTCAATCTCAAAAATCGCAAATAAAAACAGTTTAAATAATTTTTTTGAATTTTTTTCTAAAAATTATGTAAAAAAATAAAAATTTTGAATTGGACCATTTTTGAAGAAATTATGAGTGAAAAACTGAAATTCGATATCTTTTAAACAAGTGATCAAAAAAATTTCAAAATTTACACAGGAAGTTTTTATATGGGTACTAAAAAATGTCAAAAAATGAAGGAAATAAAAAATTAAAAATTTTCAAACAGTCCGATTTGGCGTGGATTGCCCCAGATATATTAAGAAAATTTCTCAGACCCCACTTCTCCAATGAAAGACTGAGTCGATGATAACGAATCGAAGAAAAAATGTCCCTACAGGTACTTAAATGTGTATTTAGCCGATACCTAATAATTATAAAAATTAATAAAAATGTTGTACGGATTTGATATTTGTAACATAATAAAATATCCACCAATTAAACCTTAATTGAACAAGAGACTTTTAGTAAAAAAAATCATTAAATTAGTTTGGGGCAGTCAAAAGGAATAGCTAACTTAGAAAAGGATTACTTTCTGTGATTTGAATTTTTTTTTATTTAAAAAGGTGGATAGAATTTATGTAAGCCTTAACAACTTGTTTATGTTACTATTAAAAATTTCTTATATTTGAATTACTTACAAAGAGGGGGTAGGGGGTCGGGAAATTTTTTTTCATACTAAGTGGGTCGCGTGATGAAAAAGGTCGAAATACACTGATTTAAACTATATGGTATGGCATTTAGAACATGGGGTGTCCAACCTTTTGGCTTACACGGGCCGCATTTGAAGCAAAAACAAATGCATCGGGCCGCATATAAAATTTACTAATTTCATTGATATTTGTTAATAAAAAAATTTAGTTAATAATATAGAATAAATGGCAAAGAAGCAAAAATGTTAATAATCTTTGAGTTCTTTTCCTTCAGGATTTTGATTTTAAATCATTTACCAGTTCAAAAAGTTTTAATTACTGAAATAATAAATAATTAAAAAATTGGAAATATGAGTATTCGAAATTTCGTTATTTTTGTCACCTGATAGTTGAGCTTATAATTTTGCTTTTTAGTGAATTTTATTCTCGAAAATAGCTTCGGGTAAATTCAAAAAGTGAATAAAATATTGAGAAGCCAGGTGGAATATTTGTTCAGTTCAATGTCTGATTGCAATTTTTTTTTAATGAAAATGATGAGAGAAGGAGTTACACCAAAAAGGTGCATCA
>JALMQS010000089.1:5275979-5298269 GCA_024734495.1 Forficula auricularia
ATTGGAACCAATTAAGATAGCGTGACAAGTTTAATGCCTCTGACTCCAGGACCTGAGTACATTGAGTCATCGGCCAGCACCCGCACAGTATACTGTTACCATGAATTTACTGTACTGATGCTAGAATTACAACTGAAGTATAAAAATAAAAATAAACAAATAAATGCATAGGCATTGGATATCCATGTCTGGGTGTCGGATAGGAACGAAGCTTTCCTGATCTTCCAGAATCATCGGGACAAACGGCAAGAGCGCACCGCCAACAATGGGCCATAACGTGGGGGTGAGAGATCATTTGCCACTGGGGGAAATTTAATGACTGTCTCAGAGCGCTTTGTCCTACCTTGAGGCCTCTGAAACCTTCAAAGCAGTCACTGGCTGTCCTCTGAACCAGTCGCGGTTAAATGGGAGCCGGGATGCTGGGCAGCCAGTGTTCATTTGGCCCCGTGCTGGCCAACCCCACACGTCTCCCATCCGCACCCACCTTCTTAAGAAGGTTGCAGTAACATCGTGGCACACAGCCCGGCTTCAACATAGTATGGTGAGTGGCCCGCAAGCCCTTAATTGACCGGGAATTGCCTCCGGCGGGGCCGCCGGCTCATGCCTTCTATAAACTAACTTTTTAAACCAACAGTGCGCACATGCCTACGACTCCGCTTCTTTAGAGTGAATGGCCCGCTCCCAGTGATTCGAATTGCACTCGGTGAAGTAGCTTCGTCGCCTCAGCTCCTGCAAGAAACACATTGGGTCTATGCCCCGCGGACTCAGCCGCCCATTAAACCTGCCACTACAGTAATTAATTCAAAAAAAAAGGGTGGGGAATGTAACGAGATCCTCACAATCCAACACAAGCCTGTGACAGACGACCGCAGAGATAGGTCCGTCAGAACTGGCTTCAAAGTCCAGCACGTCCACATCAGACACAGCATGAGCCTCCAAGGTTTCTCTACATTTTTACGAAGAGACCAAAATTGGCTTTGACTAAAAAAATAAAAAATTAATTAAACAAAAAAATTAATGTTTAGGCAAACTGCAACATTATACTACTTAGGTCCGGCGGACAAGGATCCTTATGGCAGCTTTCCTCTGAGTCCTCAACCAGACTCCCGAACGTCATCACGACACTCTCTCGCGTTTTTACGCGGCTTAAATATTCATATAAGAATATATATAAAAACTAAAAAAATAAAATAAAACAATAATTAATAAAATAATTATTCGCGACCATCGGCACACATCAAAAAAACAAACAATGCAACGAGCCTCAGGGGCTTTAGATTTTACCATTACAACAAATATACAAACCAGTCACAGACCACAACAAGCCAGCTAGGCACCAAAACAATTCCTCAGATAGGGCCCAGACCTTGCACTCACTTTTGACAGGCAACCGGTTTTTGGCACTTAGAGAACTAAAAAAATGTCCATAGGATGGCACAAGAATGTAATAAACCTTATTGATAATAAAACCCCTTGTTACTACTAAAGGTAACGGAATAAAGACATTTCAAGATCATAGAAGATGGTGAATAAAATAACCATTATATAAAAAAATAGATTTTATCATTGATAAAGACGGAAGAAAGAAATTAACATTTCAATCAAGTTCGAGGAATTTTAGCATAATAAGGTCAACAAAAAAACTTGACATTGGAAAATAACAATCAATAAACAGCAGACAATGCAAAAAAATAACTTTCATGAATTGAAATTATAAAAAAAGGGCCTTCGCACTGGAGAATGGACGGAAAATGTACTAAAGATGTTCATTCTTTGACAAAGGACAATCATTTATACTCTTGATTAACGCTTGAAGTCAGTAATCTTGACTAAAAACATGACAGTACACGGTAGTAAAGAGGATATTACTAGCAAAAGAATGCTAAGATTAAAAATCATTAATACAAGTACATGCATTTGTAATCGCCCTAAACGAGTGATTATTTACACGTGTTGAACAAAATAACCATAAACAAATTCTATCGATAGAAAATACCGAAGAAAGGACCTTCCTGTTACAATTTAAGGAACAGAGTTCAACGACTAATAGATCATAGAGAATGATCGCAAAGAATAACGGTAAAAAATAATTTTATTAATAGTAATTTCTGAATAAAAAAATTTAAAATTCCATTTTAGTTCGAGTAATTGTGACTTAATTGGGTCAGTAAAAAGACTCGACATTGAACTTAGGCAATGGCCAAATGGTGGATAATATTTATATATATAAAAAAATAACCAATAAATTTTATCATCAGAAAATAACCTAGTGGGCCGTGTTATGATTTATTCGCATTAATATTAACAAATTAAATGCCGATTACAATGGATTTGAATCATCAAGATAAAGAGAGAGAATGATATATGGACGCTGTACCCAAGACAATAAAGAAATACGAATGGCCCCAATCGCGACCAAAACTCCGCCTCAAATATGAGAGTGATTGACAGGAAATAGAATTATTCTTGGCAAATCTCATGGCTGAAGATAGGGGGGTTACACACCGAATCGCTATTCTCCTGCTTAAGCAAAGTCAATAGCAAATAACTGATTTGCCAGACCAGGTAGCAAACAATTATTATTATTAAAAAAATAATAAATTCAAAAAAATTAACAAGAAATTTTCATTTTAGACAGACCGACAGACGGAAAAACAAACAAAATCATTTTAAAAATAGATTGTGTTTTCAAATAATTAACGCCAAATTAAATCAAATTGAACTAATAATCAATTCAAATTGAATTTACACAATGATTAAGAGAGAGGGTCAAGGATTATCTTTTTATCTATAGATTTGCCTCTCTAATTAATCGAAGCTAATGATCTATTAGCTATAATAATTACTATTAAATGATTTCAACTTCAATCAAAAAAATAATTAAGAACACTTATCGGACCTAATTGACAAAACGATTTAGCAGAATTTGACTGATTTTACTAATTTAATGACAGACAGACTGACAGACGAGATTTTTAAATAAAAAAATAATTACGTCAAAACAATCAGTCAGAAATTTTATTCGATTTATAGAATAAGCAATTTGAAACCAAAAATTAATTTGAACTACTAATTAATTTATCCGGAATTCAATTCCATAGGATTATAGTAATTTCGATAATCAGTTTTCATTTGAATCATCAAAAAAATTATCTATGAATAAAGCTTAACTTTATTAACAGATTGTGACTTTATTCTCTAATTATTTCAAGATTAGATTTAATAAATTAATATAACGACTCTTAATTGATTTCAAATGTGACAATCATTAAGTTAATTGAATGGCAATTTTAAGAAAAATGCCTCAACTCAGTCGAAACCGATTTTATTAATTTTTAATGATTTACAAAAATTTAATGACAGACAGATTTTAAATTTTAGGTTCTAACTATTTCAAGAAAAAAACTTAATTGATTTTAAATTCAACAATTATTAGGATAATTAAATGACAATTTTTAAGAAAAGCTACTTTAATTAAGACAAAACGACTTTACTGAAATTTAATGATTGAAAGAATTTAGCAAAAGAAAGAATTTCTTTGTTTCACAATAAAAAAATGATTGGACTTCCCGACGGACTTAAATCAAGTTACTGAATAGACAGACGGACAAATGAAATTTTCTCACTTTGATAAGAAATTTAATGAAATAAAGTAATAAGAAAATTTACAAAAAAATTTACAAAAAAATATACAACTATTTACAACAAAAAATAATAAAATAAAAGGAAAAAATATGAAAAGAACAAAAGGTTAGAGGGGGGAAAATTAAGAGATAGAATTCAACTGGAACAAGCCCCTATGTGGAATTAACACATAGTTTGTAGTTATATTTTTAACTACTGCTCCGGGCTACTATAAAACCGTTTCAATAACCGAGTGTTGAACACACCATGCTTCTTGCCATGGATTGTCTCCAACCCATAAGTTCCTCCGGGACATTTTTCTGCCTCTCGGAAGGGTCCTACGTAAAGCAAAAAGAATTTATGATATAGGGGTCGCGAAAGTTTGTCTAACTTTGTTAGCACGGTAATTTTAATACCGTGAGCTACAAACGATTCTTTGGATTTTCCGGGCTTAGTTACTTTACTAAAGAAAAGTATTTCGCCCCGGACCAGCTCAAGGATCTCCCTCAATCCTTGTTTTTGCGGCTTGATAGAGGGTTTTACCTCTACAACTTTTAATGGGAATTTAACCAGTTTTTCAGGTGGGGGATTTTTTATTACTTCAGGATGGTGACTTTCTGTGTAGAATATTTCTACTTCATCCTGGAACATTTGTAACCCAACCTGGTCACAGACTGCTACCGCCGTCTCTATTCTTGGGCTTTCTATAATGATTTCATCTGTGGTTTCCCATATTTCCCCAGATGTGCCTATTTCGATTTTCTTTACGGCATGCTCCCTTATACCTATACCCAGCCTTATACTCTGGTCGTCCATTTTCCTAATAATTTCCTCTATTCTCCTGTTCACTCCGTCCATCTTGTGATTCAACTCTCTATTGTTACCGTCTACTCTATCCATTCTATCATTTATTTCCTCTTTGACGCTATCTATTTTACCATTCATCCCGTCCATTTTATTATTCGTCTCTCTACTGTTACTATCCATTTTACCACCAAGATCACCTTTTATTTCTCTGCTCATCTCTCCCATTTGTTCCTTATTGTCTCTACTCATTCTATTCAATTCTCCCATTTGTTCCATCATTTTTGCCATCATCCGTGCCATGTCAAACGGTGCAGTACTCACCGGTGCCGGCGGCTGCACTTCCGGACCGCTATCTGATGAAAGGCTCGGAAATTCAGCTGTGGCCGTTGCTATCTGCGCCTGGTCTATTGGTTCGGCTGGTATTTCCAACCTGGTTGAATGTGCCAATGGTTCCTGACCTTCTATTAATTCTGTGATTCCCGGCATTATAAAAAGGCTGATTGTTCTTAAAAAAACAAAAAAACAAAAAAATTAAACGAAAAAAAACAAAAAGACTTTCTCTCACTCAATTATACCCTTCACCTTCCTTAGGGCTTTTCAAATCTTTGGTTGGGACCTCCATGTTGCGATTTAAGGGCTTTTATGTGGCTTTAGGAGAGCCCTATAATCTAAATTGGTCAGGTGTGTATAATGTTAGCACTCTGAATAAATAAAAATAGAACAAAATTTAGAAAAAAACTATTTATTAATAGAAAAAAATAATTCAAATTATAAATATAAAAGAACAAGCGGTTCAAGGGTTAAACCTGCCAGGCACGTTTAATATAATAAATATAAATGAAATAAAAAAATGATATATTTAAATAACAATACTATTTAAGAAAATATTGATAAAAGTTATTATGATTGGCAGGGATAAGACCTGTCTGTTCGATATTGAAGTTATATAAAAATATAAAAAAATTAAACAAATGAATCACTTCGATAAGCTATAAAGAAGGATGAAGTTGAGTGAAAGAAAGTAATTCAAAGATGGCGAAAGGCGAGCGTATTGCGTGGCGATCAAGAGGTCTGTTCAAAGATGCAGCTAGTACTCGACCCCTCTACTGAATGAATAGATTGTCGCCTCTAGGCTGACTGGCAGCGGACCTGAGATGAGCAACGCTCAGCGCCAGTCTCCAGGCTGCCAACCGTCGAATGCTTTAATCATTCTGAAAAACATAATAAACTCGGCAACGAGGGTGCACATTAAAAGAATGGGGGGGGTCTGCCGATTGTATCATTACAATGTTTTCTATAAAAAATAATTAAATAAATGAAACTACTAATACAAATTTTTTCTTTTTGCTTTTCGGCTTTTCTAGGCATTAGCCAATTTACGATACTATTATATTTCAGATTTTAGCCCGTTGTCGGATCCGAAAAATTTAGGGTTTTAGAGGAATAAATATAGAACAGTTTTTTATGAGTCTAATGTACCTCCTGAAGATGGGCCGAAAATAGACCGAAATATATTGACTTTCCATAAAAAACCATTTTATTTTTATTCCTGTGAAACCCCACATTTTTATATATTTATTCTTTTTATATATTTATTATTCATTTAATTTAAATTTAATAAAATTGAATGAATTCGAAAAAATAAAAAATATATAAAAATGTAAATTCAACTTGTATCGGATTAAAGAAAAAGAGTTTGACCTTTGCGAGTGAAGAGCTTCCAAATTTTCTCTCTAAATCGCAGCACAATTCCTTGTCCATCAATCAAGGGGTTCCGTAGTTTGTATATCGGCTCTAAATAAAAAATAATATTTTTAGTTTTACTCTAATTATCTCTTATATTATGTTACTTTTGTTATATCCTCTATATGGCGAATCGCCTCAGAGATTCATATAAATAAATAAAATTAATAGTTTGCCGATCACAAATCTCATCAAAAATTCATTTTAATATTTCTTGTTTCGCACGAGGGAAGAAAAGGCTCTGTATTGAACTCATTGGAGACATAAAGGAGCCGAAAACCAACCATCACTCACTAACGCGACGTTTATCAAATCACAAACGTCATTTGTAGGGACATGAAGAAATCATCTCATTGATCTTATTTCCGTAAACGTATATATTATCAATTCAATTGTAAAGCAATTAATTGACTATAATAAAATTAATATTTACGAATTAAAACTTGTCTTATTCATTCGAGACTTTCCATTAAATCAATCAAATGAAAAGAAATAATCCCTGCTTACACCTCTGTCATTCCCTCACAAAACATCCACAGAAAAATTTCCTTAAATAATTTTTTACAGGTTTTAAAAGAGAAAAACGATCTTTCTCCTCGCCTTATAGATCAGGGGTGGCCAATTTCTTTTATCAACTGGGCAATTTCAATTTTCATATCACGGGCCTGCACAGAATGAATGGTTTAACAAAAATTCATTATTTTAAAATTATGCAAATTATAAAAAATAAAATTTAATTAAAATGATATAAATTTGAATATATTACAATAAATACATATTTGAATATACCTATAAATCGGATAGATTTTAGTCATACAAAATATATTGTTAAATAATTGTGATTTATACAATCTTAATTTGTTCTTTTTCAATGAGGGATTGGACATTTTACTATTTACATTTTTATTATTCCTATTAAGAGTATTTACTCTACTTTTTAATACCTTACCTTTACCATATTTGTTATTGTGTTCTTGATATTAAGCACATTATTAAATTCTGCCTATTCTGGTTATTTATCTGTATATTTGTTCTGTTTCTCCTATTAATTTGTGTATTTTGTGTTTGATAATCCTTCAGAATTTGATTCATTTCAAAATTTGGATTCGTTCTCATTTCTTTCAAAAATAGTTTATATTTTTAAATAGAAACTCTCAAATTTCTATCAAGTTTAATGAGGTAACTCCAATATGAACTCGTATTGTAACAATTATAAAAATTAAAGTACCTATATGTCTTGTCTAAATTAATATTATAATATATTCATTTAGTTAAAAGAATAAATTTTGTCCATTCCAAATATACATGTGTATTTACATTTATGGTTTATATCCAGGGGCGTGCTGGCCCGCCGGGACACCGGGCAAATGCCCGGTGGGCCGCTGCCCGCCACATTAAAAATTAAGAATATTTTAAAAGAACAAGATCGTTGACGCCGATTCATTTTCAAGGGCCACTTGCCTATTCGATGATTATAGCAAAAACCTTCCTTTTAGTTTTAAAGTTCCTCTCCTTCGTAATTCATGCCCTTCGGTCTCCATCTCGATCACTTGCGAGAGCCCTTTGGTTCTCCTTTTTATCTATTCGTTTATTTTTCGCCGGTGGTCCTGCTATATTCGGTGATATTGTCAGTTGCAAAAAACAGGAGGGGGTGGAAGGTCTTTTACAATGTTTTTCACACATGTGGGTATTCTATGACCGACTCTGGCGCCTGGTCTCACAAAGAAGTTTCCAAAGTTATTCATTAAGTCACGTCTGTTTTCAAGTGGCGTTCAAAAGGGAGGGCAACTTAGATACAAGAGAGTAAAAATTATTTCACTCTTTCGGAAGTTCTCTGCTTTAAATTTCTCATGCAATACAATTTGTATAGCAAAGCATACAAACATTTAACTGTGGCGTATAAATATCTTTTAACCCTCCCCGTAACACAAGTGTCATGTGAGAGATCATTTTCAGTCCTAAAGTTTATAAAAAATAGGTTAAGAAATTCTTTATCTGATGAACATTTGGAAGCTTTTATTTTGATGTCTGTTGAAAAATTTTTTTTGAGTGTATTGGACAGTGATGAGATTATTGACAAAGTGGCCAAACAAAGTGAATTATTACGAAAGCATCTATCACGAGACGTCCTGTGTTAATGTAAACAGAGGCGTATTTTCGGGGGGTCCATGGGGTCTGGATCCCCCCCCCCCCCAAAGCTCTAATAATTTTTTATTTGTTATTTGAAATATATAAATATATGGTAGGTAATATTGTATTTTATTATTATATTTTTCCACTTTTTTAATTACTCTTATTATATGTTTATGCTAAGATGTCATCCGAAATTGGTCCACCAGGATACACCACCTACACGGAGTCGCGGCGGCCATTTGGCTGAAATTATATTCCAAACATAATGTCATCGAATATTCTTTAAAATAAAATAAAAATTGTGGCAATATCACTTAAAGAGGTTTTTTTTTTATTTTATTTTAAAGTTCGACCGCTCTTAATGAAAAAAACCTGTATAATGTATATTAAAAATAAAGTAAAAAAATATAAGATATATTAAATTTTTGTATTTTTTCAATAATAGACCCCTCCCAGAAGAAAATTGTAAATACGCCACTGAATGTAAGTAACATTTACCTACGGTGTTAGATCTTACATAGATTTATGTCGCTATTAAATAACACGTTTGCTCAATGTTGATTATTAAATTTTGATTATAGAATCGACCGCCTATACATAGCATCTAATTGAAATAATCTTTCGTCTGATATTTTCAAAACACAGATTTTCTTTTAACGACTAGTTTACAAACACCAATACTGTTTCTGTGGTATTTCATGAAATGAATAAATAAGCATTATTAACAAATTAAAAAAAAATAAGTGGGCTGAAATTGTGTCGCATATCCAGGGCCGCCCCGTGCCAGCCACCACGCCCCTGTTTATATCTTACATCTTGACAATTCTTTTTAATATCACTCGAAAATATACGGTTAAAATATAATTTATACATGCTATATACATTATTATTTTAATGATAATCATATTTTCTTTTTCTATCAATATCGAATAATTGATCATAAGGGGGACCCTTAAGGGCCACTTTCCTTCGTTTTCAACTGGTGAAATAACCCCTCCCTTTACATTTCTTTTCAAAAAGCAGGAAATTGGATTTGTTTGAGTCAGCTGAAATTAAAAAGGCCATACACCTTAATCAAAACATCCTGAACAATCAAACAGACATCAAAACTTCACCAATAATTGATATTTTAATCAATGATATTTAATTTGAATTTTAAAAATAAAAATTAAATTTTTTCACTAATACATCCCCAACACATTCCATTGTTTATTGCCCCCTTTATGGTACATACACAATTGAATCGGTGAGTTGAAAAAGGTACACATTCCAAGCGCATAAACTTTCGGAAAACTAAAAAAAACTGATTTTTGAAAAAAATAATTTTTTTTACAAAAAAAGTTGTCAATGGCAAATTTGTAGATCTCAGTGTGGCAAACAAAATTGCACATATAAACAAATTATTTTAAACATAATTGTTTTTTTTTTTTTTTAGGAATATGTTCCTTTTTCAACTCAATGTTTTAAATTCAAAGTACTTTATTTAATTTTAGTAGATTAGTAGATTAGTTTAACATAATCTACTAAAATTAAATAAAGTACTTTGAATTTAAAACATTGAGTTGAAAAAGGAACATATTCCTAAAAAAAAAAAATAAAAACAATTATGTTTAAAATAATTTGCTTTATATGTGCAATTTTGTTTGCCACACTGAGATCTACAAATTTGCCATTGACAACTTTTTTGTAAAAAAATTATTTTTTTCAAAAATTAGTTTTTTACTTTATCCAATGCGAAGCATGGGTAAAGTATTGTAATCGGTCTGGAGGCAAGCGCGACTTCAAAGGGTCCTCAGGTAAAGACTACGGAACCCATGGACTCAATTAAGGTCACAAATTGTAGTATTCAATTAGATTGAATTTTAGCACGTGACGATTTTGACAAAAATTACCTGGGGTCTCGTCGAGAGGCCAAAAAGTGCCATTTTTTTGGAAGTGCGTGCGGATGTATGTATGTATGTATGTTATCGTTTTTTTCGTCCACGATTTTTTCCACACCGTTGCACCAATTGAAATGAAAATGAAAACCTAACATTAGTTTAACAAAATGAAGCGCTGATTAGTTTTTGGTACATATCCGCCCATAAACATTAGTACTTTATTTCGGTACTTTTTTAGTTTTTTCTAAATATCTTGAAAATGACTTAACCAATTTTGATGAAATTTAATATTGTAATTGAGTACCTTGAGGACCACAAAAATGGTCATATAAAATATTTTGTAAAATTATATTTTAAAGTACTTTACCTTAGACTACGATAGTTCATTGGATAAAGTTTAGCAACGATCCTTTGCAGTTTATTTTAGTTTTCCGAAAGTTTATGCGCTTGGAATGTGTACCTTTTTCAACTCACCGATTCAATTTTCGGCACCTTCCAAGTATAAATATCTTTTCTTTATTCCCAACTTAGTCCTCCATCTGTTCTTTCGGCTCTAAGGCCATCCCATCCTCTGATAATTCTTTTATATTTACACTAAGTCATAAATAACTGTCCATCATATTAAAATAAATTCTGTTCATTATTTTATGTTATCTTCAGTCAATGTTCTCCTGACGATGAGTTAAAAATATATAGAGTAAACTAAAAAAATCTTTGTATTTTAATTTTTCTCCTTGTGAAACACCATACCAACTCCAATCTAATTTAATTTTAACAATGTTTCACTATGAACCAACACCGCGTTCCCTAAATTTGTTTGGTGAAATAAGTAATTATTTTAAAGATATTTCAATGAATTTATATCTATTCATATCTATATTAAATATTAATTAAAATAATTGTATTATATTGATTGATTTTCGTTCTTTTTGTTAATTAATTAAAAAAAAAAACTCACTCACGATTGGATTCCCCCCCCCTTAAACCTCTTACGGAATTCATGAATGGCCCCTAAATATAATATGTAACTTGAGAATATTGTATTAGATGAAGGAAGGAGGAGGGATCAGCCAAAGTTGGATGCTCCCCGGCGTAACCCATCCAACTTTGGAGGGATCCCTCCTCCTTCATCTAATACTGGCCCTTCACAACCACCAAGTGGAAAAACTTTAGAATATTTATATTTATCGAATATTTCATATTTAACATTTTTAAAACAGTTCTAGAATGCGGCAGGTTCCGCACCACTGATCTAATTGCTACTTATAATAAATTAATCATAATTTTTACCCTCTATAAATATCTTAATACATACGTAGTTTTAAATACCTAGGTATTATATCCAATAAACAAAATAAAAAAATTCTTATTAATTAAAGGAATCGTAGGGAGTTGGACAAGACTTTAAATTAAATTAAATACAAGTTTTGATTAAATATGCCATACGTTTCGTATAATAATCTTCTTAATGACATCTTAAAATAAATATAAAAAAAATTTCTTTGTTCAATTTGATTCTTTTAGTTTTTTGACAAAAAACAATTAATTTGTTTAAAAGGTATATATTTTATGTTAGTTGATGAATTGAATGAATTGTGATAGAAAAAAGAATATTGTTTGAAATGTTTTTTCTCGTAGTAAAAAATCCTGACAAATAAGTTTAATAAATGAGCCACTGAAGAAGTTGCAAAACAGCAACGAAACGTTTGGCATATTTAATCAAAACTTGTATTTAATTTAATTTAAAGTCTTGTCCAACTCCCTACGATTCCTTTAATTATTAATCATGGACATGAATAATGAAATATTTCTTATTAAATTTCTTTTAGTATATTCAATTATATTTTGTAATTTATTCTTACTTGAATATATGTATATTTTTGTTTCAATATGATTGTAAAATCTTGATTGGCATTAATACCTACATTTTGAATTTAGTTATTTAATCACTGTGAATATTATTCCATCTTTAAATTCAAATTCAATCTCATCCTATATAAATTCACCCAGCTTTACCAAAGTATGCCAAATTTTAGCATTTTAGAGTCATTAAATGTTAATTTAACCTATAAATTTCACGCCTTCATTCTATGTTCTGAAGAAAGGAAAGTTTCGGTCTTTCGATTTACCTTTTATTAACGCCCTAAACTCTACACCACCATCCCGAAAATAATGAAAATTTATCGCATAAAATTCACCCGCTTCATCATATGTCCTGAAGTAGGGAAAGTATCGGTTTTTCGATTTCATCCTTTATTAACGCCCCAAACTCTAACAATCATCCCGAAATTAATGAAAATTTATCGCACAAATTTCACCTCTTCATTTTATGCCCTGAAGAATGAAATCTTTCGGTTTTTCGATTTCACTTTTTAATTAATGTACCAAATTCTACCATCATGCCAAGTTTTAGAATTCCAGTGTAATTATATTTTCACTGTATATTGTAATTTAGCCTATTAATTTCAGCGCTTCATTTCAAGCCCCGAAGAAGGGAAAGTTTCGATTTTTCAATTTCCTCTTTTATTAATGTGTCAAGCTTTACCAGTATGCCAAATTTCAGCATTCTAGGTTCATTGAATTTTTAGTATATGTTAATTAAGTCCATAACTTTCACCCCTTCATTTTAGGTCCTGAAGAAGGGAAAGTTTCGATTTTTGGATTTCTCCCATTAATTGTACCCCAAACTCTACCAGCATGCCAAATTTAAGCATTCTAGGATCAGCAGAAGTACTGATGAAGTTTGATGAGTGACTGAGTGACGAAAAAGCCTATCTTTGGCTTCTTGTAACTTGGACGGTATAAACAGTAGAAATATGAAATTTTGTAATTTAGTTAAGCTTATGGACCAGTATTGTGGAAAAAAATTTCAGCCATGTAGAGGTTTTCAGTACGAAGTTACAGAGGTTCGAATCGAACTTGGCTGGGGCACTGTCCCCCGTGCCCCCAGATATAAATGTCCTAAATAATATGTGTTTGTGTGGCCGGGGGGGGGGGGGGGGGGCAAATAATCAAGAGAGGTCAATCTGGACATTAAAATTCGGAATTTATGAAAACTATTTGAAATTAAAATATAAGCCCTTGTACCAAACTCAACCAAATTTTGTATACATAATCAGTGGTCTCCTAGAAGTCTAAAAATGAAAAAAACTAACCCCCCTACATGATTACAAATAATTTTATTAAATATTAAATATAAGAGAGGGGCCAGGGTATATGGTAAAGTCAAGTGGATGGCCACATCAGAACCTCAGAACGTGTCAGATTACATATTTTATTAACTTTTATTAGAATATTGTCACAAATCACTACACTACTGCCATCTGCAGATTAGAAATTGAAACTCGGAACTAATGTTTCAAGTCTCCTATCTTTAATTGATGTTCTCCATTTTGCCATTTACCTACTTCTCATCTGTCATTTGATAAATTTTAATATTAAACAATTTCTTTTTTGTTTATTCAATTAAAATATTTTCAAGATATATAAGCATAATGGATACATTTAGAATTGTTGATATCAATAAAATTCTCAACAATCCAAACAATTACCCTATTCATAAAGGTTAGTAGGTATTGTTTAATTTATCAAATAATTTAAAATATCACATTTAGAGAATAGATATTATCTATTTGTATTATATATTAATTAAAATATAAGCTATTTATCTCTCTATGAGTGACATTCAAAGATATATTAATCTAAAAGGGGCAAGGCCGTAGCCAGAAAACAATTTCGGAGGGGGTTTGATTTGGTGGAACAGTAGAAAAACATAAAATTGTTTTAATAAAAGAAATAAAATGGTGTTACTCATCATATATATATATTAGGAAACCATTACATAAATATTAACACCTTATTACAAAATCAAATTTAGTCTTCTAGCTTTCTTTGCATCGAACAAACCAATTGAGGCGTTTCAGAGAAGAGAAATTCCCCTCAGGGGTACATGTGGATACAGGCAATCTGGCCAAGATCTTTAAAAGTTTGTGATTGTTTGGAAATAAGGCCTGGTTGCATTCTCCGAGAGCTTCAATAGCACCTGTTGGTCGATCTAGTTCAGATTCTTCCAGCCATTTTATCCGCCACATGTCTAATTCAGCTTTTTCAAAATCGCATTCCAAATATTTTTTATAGAGCTCAAAGTAGTTTTCTTGATAATTACGATTAATTTGTTCTTTGCAACACACAGACTGAATTACAATGTTGAGAGATGATAATGTGACTTTATGATTTTGGAATCTCGACTGAAGCTGATCAATGAAATCATCCAAAAGTGGAATCATTATCGTAATTCTAAAATAAGTTTCAGGATCTTTTGTGTTGTGGTTTGCCCTATGCTCTTGGCGTGACGTTATTCGCGGAATTTTCATTTCCTCGTTTACACTACTGAGCAAATTCTGTCCATTCTTGACAAGTTCAACAAATTTTGATTCAATATTTTGGCGAACATCTTCAATAGTCTTTATAATTAAATCGACATGTTGTAAAGCTGCGTCCAAATCGCATAGGGGAGATTGAAGTATTTTGCACAGTGTCAGTGTGTATGGGAACAACATTCCTAAGCAACATAAGCTTATAACAAAATCACTTGAAATGACTGATCTCAGAAAAGAATTAGCCTTTGACGATGTTTCACAATCCATGTCAGTGCTTAAGTCGTCTAGTGTATCAACAATATCTTCATAGATTTCCTTAAATCTTATGATTTTCAACCCAACGGGTCTCGCACATTGCCGTATGTTTTTTCCATTCTGTTTCGGGGAAGTTTTTTTCGATATTCTCTTTTAAGCACTTGGTTCGTTTTGCCGAGGACTTGATAAAATTTCCAACCGATTTTATAATTCCAATAGTATTTCGAATAGGCTGAACCTGGCAAGAATGACCCAGAGCTAAATTCAATGAATGTGAGCTGCAATGAACGTATAAGGCTTCTGGATGGGACTCACGAATTACTGCCTGCCTGCACACCTTTAAAACTTCCTTTCATCGAAGAAGCTCCATCATATCCTTGTCCGATTAAATATTCGCAATCTACTCTAAAATTGCATTAGCTAAATACTTTCCTTTTGTATTCTCAACTGTTACAAAAGTTAAAAAATTTTAATAAACCCATTATCTTTTGGCTCGGCATATCTCATACAAATGGACTTCTGTTCTTGTCGTGAAACATCAGTAGTTTCGTCAACAAGGATTGTAAAAAATATCGCAGAATTCAATCCTTGCACAATTTTTTCATTTCGTGGGGGGGGGGGGGATCAATCCGCATTGATCCCCCCCTGGCTACGGCCTTGAAAAGGGGAAAAATGAGATTATTCGCTCGCTCTCAAAACCCCTAAAATTGTCCGCCAGGGCAAAAAAGGGCCACTATATATTCTATATAACCCCAATGACATAATGTATCGCAATAAATATTTCACCCAGAGATTTAAAACTTTCAGTGATTCTAAATTTAAAAACATATCCATGCCATACATATAGTTATAAAAAATTCTTTAGTATTTGTATATTCAGATTTATATTCGTTATAAATTTGCATAAATTTATTTAAATCAAGCAGAAGACAACCTCATATATTTTTGTTCATGAATAGACACTCTGTTACTCATTTTCAATTACGTAATATTAAAATGTACATAATTAAAATTTTGACACAGATTAGAAAATTAACGAATCACTAATAACACTGATGAACAAATTCAAATTTTTTTTTGCTCCTTTGAACAAAAATATGTGATTATTTATAATTCGACCCTGCTGAATCCAAATTTGAAAGTAGAAATGTTGTATCACCTATCGTTTTCCCCTGGATTTTCATTTTTAGTTTTCAATAAAAATTTAATTCCCTTTGTAATAATACTTCGAAATTTTAAATTATTTTTGTTTGTTTGCTCATAAAATAGGTTTTAAATATTTAAATGAATAACTATGAAATATAAAAAAAATTAAAAAATATGTATAGGTCCGATTTTGACCGTTCAATAAAGAAATTTCATATAAAAAAAAAAGGAAAAAAGCACATTTTTACTAGATTTTCAAAATTTATTTCTTTAACACTGCGGTTTGTAATTGCCAGCAGAAATCTCTCCCTTGAGATCCCAACAATAATCTGCTAACATGTTCTGTACCGATTTTCCAGGATGTCGTTTCTCCAGGACAAAAATATACTGGTGAAATCTCTCGCCGCATTCTTCACTAACCGCGCCCAAGTTAGGGGGGGGGAGTCCAAATGCGAATGTAAAAAAAAGTGAATTTTCAAGGTCATATTGCACCCCATGCAGTGATAACACTTCAACAAGTTCCTTGGAGTTGTCAGCTATCACAATTCCAAAAAAATTACAGCATACTTGTCTCAAAGTTAACCATGCGCATTTCTCTCTCACGGATTTGCGGCCCAATAAATATGCCTTCTTTTAACTTCTATCATTGAGTTTAGGTAATGTTTTTCTCAGGTACCCAAAACCCCCTCCGTGTTTATCCAAAGCCTCAACAAAATTTTTCATCAGCCCTAACTTTCTATGCAACGATAGTAACAAAATCCTATCTTTCTCAAGTAGAGGGTGATTCCTAACACTCTTCTATCCAGAAATTAATTTCTTAGACAAGGTGTACTGATGGGTATATATTCCCATTAAGCGACAATATTACTTTTAAACTATTCTTAGATGAATCTAAAATAGTCTGCACTTGTTTCTGGTAGGAGTGTGGGACTCCTTCCAAGTTTAGTGAATGGTATAGCCTAGTAATAGCTAGCTACCGATGCCAGTTTATTTTTATTTATTTCGTAGCTATATTAATATAGCTATTTAATATTACTTTTAATTGCAGTTAAAACCCATTTAGCTATTAAACAAATGAGAAATGTAAAGTTGATAGCGAGACAAAGTTGCATAAGTTAGTTCAAATGCACCAATCGGTGCAAGGGTGTGGAAAAAATCGTGGGCCAAAAAAACGATAACATCCATACATCTGCACGCACTAAATGAAAAAATCGCGCTTTTTGGCCTCTCTGCAAGACCCCATGTAATTTTTGGCAAAACCGTCACTTGCTAAAATTCAACCTAATTGAATACTACAATTTGTGACTTTCATTGAGACCATGGGTTCCGTAGTCTTTACCTGAGGACCCTTTGAAGCCACGCATGCCGCGAGACCGATTACAATATTTTACCCGTGCTTTGCATCTGTCTGTATGTTTCCGTGGGTTCCGCGAAAATTTGCTCACGATTCACGTAAAAACGACTGAAGGGATTATTATGAAATTTCACATTTAGATCAGATGTCTTCTAAGTTACGTTTTTAGCTATATAACGTTTTGATATTTTGACCCCAGGAGGGGGTTCGGGGCGGGGGGGCGCACGAATGAAAATTATCAAATAACTCCTAAACTATTAACTCTACGGCAAATTTTAAAATGAGCAAAGTTGTAGGGAATGTGATTTCTGACAACTTTTGTTTAAAAAAATTCTCTCAAAAAACCACCCAAAAGAGAGGGTGGGGTCAAAATATGAAAATTCTTGCTCTTGGACCAAACTCAACCAAATTTTATTTACATAATCTGTGAGTCACTAGAAGGCTAGAAATGCAAAAACTAACCACCCAAAGTGTGTGTGTGGGGGGGGGGGCAAAAAATGAAAATTCTTACCCTTAATAGCCAACTTAACCAAATTTTGTATATAGAATCTATGGGTCACTAGAAGGCTAGAAATGAAAAAACTGGGTGCGGGGGTAAGGTGCAGGGGGGGGTCACGGGGTGAGGGGTGCAGGGTGGAGTGGAGGGTTTAGGTGAAGGTCCAGAGGCATAATGAGGGGGATCAGGTGAGGGTCCAGAGGCGTAGTGGGGTGGTGCGGGGGCTGGGGTGCGTGGTGGTGGGGTGGGGGCGGTGGTTGTGCACGGGTGCGGGGGGCAGGAGATGCTGGGTGGGGTTCGGGGGGTGGGTGTGGCGAGGAGTGGGGCTCGTGGATTGGGGGTCCATGGGGCGTGCCCCCTGGCTAGCAAGAGGGCCGCCGAAGGCGGGCCTTGCAGCTAGTACAACTATAAAATGTGGGTGTTCCGCAAAAAATTTAGGTGATTGAGAAAAACGGATGCGATATTCGTTATCAGCACATCTGAATACATAAAGATCACTTAGTTTTATTTAAAGGAAAATTTCATTGTTTATCAGTGAAATTAGAGACCGGATAAAACTGCCAAAATATGCAGTTAAAAAGGCTCAAATATGCAAGTAATATACAGAATACTTTGAAATATACAAATATATGCAGTAAAAATTGGCAAAATAAATTTTTTTATTTACTAAAAAATTAAAATTGAAGACAAAATATTTTAAAGGAGTGCTATGAAAGAAATAAAATGATAAAGTAATCTATAGACACCAAGTGTCAAATATGTACTTTTATTGAATAAAAAATTTCACAAAATTCTCATTATATTTACCATAATATAATATTATTTAAAAAAATTTCTCTGAAAATTTACTTTTAAAAATCTGTTATTGGCGCGAAATAAGCAATATTTGACAAAAAATGCTTCAAATATGTAATTTTATGCAATATTATTCAAATATACAAAAATATGCAGTATAAAATTTAGCCCGCAGTATCCTAGATGCATGATTCGGATAGATAATCGATCCCCTGGGTCGTATGTGGCGAAAAACAAAATATGCAATTGCATAGGAATCAGGCCTCGACTAATACTATACAAAAATCATGGAATTTGCCTCATCTTTTGTCGGAGGAAAGAGAGAATATATATTAATCATTGATTTTGGTTCATCCTTGCAAATAAAATCAAGGTCTATTTTGGAATATACGAATTTCTAGTCACAGTCGATATGGCATCTTCCTGGTCAAATAGAGGGTTCATTTATGATAAGATAAATTCCGATTTATGATTTTTTAGTATTAGTTCCAATTGTGTAATCTCAATATTTATGATTGATATAAGTATTTGTTATATTCGTTATGATAAATTATCATTAGTGGTAGATTTAAACCTTTTCAAATCGCCCGGTGGAAAACCACTGTCCAATTTCTAAGAGCTCACTGATATTGAATATATTCAAAAATATATCCAAGTTCGGAGTTTTAATTGGTTTACCGGCTCTCTTATCTTTACTTTTCTTGTCACCCTTTTTCATTTCCACCTCAAACTCTCCTTACTAATGACATCAATTAAAATCAATTTCTGCAACATTCGCGGTCTATCTCGCAATTCGAATTTACACGACGTACTTCAACATCTCGAACATGAAAAACCTGCTCTTTTAGGCCTATCCGAAACTATAATTGACGCGAATAAATCTAACGGTCGTGACTACCAATTCGAAAACTATACACTTCATTCAAAATTTCGAAAAAGGAGGTGTCTGCTGTTATATTAGAAAGGACATCCTAGCAGGCGCTTAATCGTAATCTGAATCCAATGAATTCGATGCCATATGGATCAAAATCACGTTAGGCCACTCAACTAAATTCTTCTGCATAATATTTTGCCCCCAAAGACCCCAGATACAAACAATTTTTTGATCACTCCTTGAGTGCCATTGCAATATCCTGAAAGAATTTCCATCTTCTGAAATATCTTTCCTAGGTGACTTTAACGTCCACAAAAATTGGCTAAAATTTTCTAGCCATGTGAATTCCCACCCGAGCTCCGACGCTGAAATCTTCTCAGCAGCGTGTGACCTCGCGTCACCTATTAATTAACGGCCAACAAGAATCCCAGGCATTTAGTGGCCAATAGAAAAATCCAATCTTCTCGATCTTTTTCATCACTTCCCACCGCTTCGTCCTATGAAGCAAAAATTTCGGCCCCTTTAGGTAAATCTGACCACAATCTGATAAAAATTAAAACCTCCGCCAATTTTACTCAAAACCCCCGTCACCCCACTCCAACCCCAGAAAAATATGGCTAGTCTAGATAACGATAACATTAATTGGAGATGACATGCGTAACTTTTTTGCCGCTACCAGTGGCACGAACTCTGCACTCGGTGAGATAAAAACGCTTCAGGAATTCGCAGGACACGCCCTTAACGAGGCAATTCAAATAGGCTTAGAAACCTATATTCCCTCAAAAATTGATCGAGGAACAAGGGATTCTAAGCCTTGGTTCGTGTAGACAATGCGCAGATTCCGTCCGTGAAAAAAAGCAAATATTTTCAAAGGTAGAAATGGCAACTTTCACAGCTAGAATGCGACCGAGTTGCATTTACCAAAGTCGACTGGCTACAAGCAAAAAAAATCATCTCTGAGGCAAAGAAACTATTCGACCAGAGGATAGCTGACCGTCTCGCATCTTGCCCCAATGGAAAACGGGCCTTTCTCTCGTTGCACGAAAGGCAATAAAGATAGAAATTTCGCGGCCCCCTCACTTCCGCCCCACTCTTTCACCATCGGTTCAGTAGCCACGACCCCCGCTGAAAAAGCCGAATCACTAGCATCCTATTTCGCAACAACTCCACTGCTCGATGACAAAAGGCTTAACCCTGCCCTAATACATACCCCCAAACCAACCTCATGAACAAAATAACTTTCTAGGCCCCGAAGAATTCACAAAAGCCATTAACAATCGAATTGCAAAATCCGCCGCGAGGCCGGACAAACATCCGCATATTCTACGGTAAAAATGCGCCCCAGATCTGCCCTCTATCTCGATTCAAAGCTTATCTCCAACTCCTCGACGAGTCGGGCATATCTCAAAAAGCTGGAAAATAGCCGGGAGTCACACCTATTCCTAAAAGGAGCGCATCTCAAAAAATCTCTAATTACAGGCCTCATCTCGATCACCTCTGTTCTTTCCAAGTTAATGGAATTAGAATGCATAAACCAACACTGTCCCTGCATCACTTAGAAAACAATAAATCAATTCCACGATGAGAGGGCAGTTTATATGGATTCGGACGGGAAATCGTCTCACACAGGCGACATCTTAACCTATGTCAACCCAACACGCCTTCAAACAATACTCTAGAGGCCGGAAAAGGAAACCCTCGCAGTAGTCTCTCTTGATATCTCCTTAAAGCTTTTGACCAGGTCAAGGCACAAAAATCTTCTTGCCAAACTCGCCAGCACGTGATTCACACCTGAGCACTGCGCAAATGGATAAGAAAGCTTTCTGACAAACCGAAGTATAAAAGTTGTGGTGGATGGAACATCATCTGAATCGTTCTCTACAAACTCTGGTGTTCACCAAGGCTCTCGTAATCTCCTCCACACTCTTCCTTATTTATATAAACGACCTTATTGATCAAACGGCAAACCCCACTCATTGTTACGCCGACGATAGCACTCTACACGGCAAACCCTCTCTCCCGAATAATCGAATCAATATTGCCTCCTCAATTACTCTCGACCTAGACAAACTGAATAAATGGGGCTCTCAAAATTTAGTTAACTTTAATTCAAATAAGACTCAATGTTGTCTAATTTCTAGGCGCGAAAATAGAGATTTCCTGATATTCACTTCGATTCGAATACCCTGAAAATGTGTGACAGCCTATCCATGTTGGGCGTCTCTGTCGCATCTGACCTGTCTTGGAATGAACACATCTCCTCTGTGGCGAAATCTGCAGCAAGGAAGATTGGCTTCTTATTCAGGTCCAAGCGATTTTACAAACCCCACAACTTCTCACCATCTACAAGGCCCAAATCCGCCCCTATCTCGAATACGGCTCTCATCTGTGGAGAGGAGCCTCAAAAATATTCTCTTGCTACCCTTGATGCAATTCAGAAACGAGCCGTCAGGCTAATTGACGATTCTACCCTCACCGACTCCCTCGACTCGCTGGCTCATCGAAGAGATGTCTCTGCCCTTTCCCTTTTCTATAGATACTATCACGGCAGGTGCTCTGATGAGATAAAGTCAATAATTCCCCCCAAAGCATACTTTGCACGCAGCACACGTTTTGCCGACTCCCAACACTCTTTTGCGGTCAAATTGGAAAAGTGCCGGACCACTTCATTCGCGAATACATATATCCCCATGACTTCAAGGAACTGGAACTCTCTCCCAGCCTCTATCTTTCCCAGCACCTATGATCTTCAAACCTTCAAAACCAGGGTGCATAGACACCTACGTCTACACCCTCTCACTTAA